>NKCJ01000299.1:0-50689 GCA_003947015.1 Fusarium sp. AF-6
ATATAAACATTTTGCCTTTTAAAAATCATTAAGCATTTTTAAGTAATATTAATAGGTACACCGTGGGCTTATAACTCTCCGAGCTACCCCTAGATTCCGTTGTCCCCGCATCGCGCTCACGCGAACCATTCCCCTTCGGCCACTGGTAAAACTTAAGCCCGGGGTTCCTTCGGAATTGTGGCACCGACCGGCTGTCTTGCCGAATCTATGACAAACGCATTCTCTATTAAACAGCCATTCCGTCCTCTTTTCTTTTCCACCTCTGGACGGCGATTGGCATCCGGCACAATGGAGACGAGATGATGACAGGGGACGGGTCTTTACGCCTCGGAGACGTTTATTTCACGATGCAAAGTCCATGCAGCTTGAGTGCTTTTTCTGACATTGTCTTCAGTTGACGCCATCCGACGCTGCTAAAAGATGATTCCTGCCGATCGAAACCTTTCGAATGCCTCGATCCACCCTTGGACTGGCTCTCTCTCCTCCGAGAATCCTACGTACCGCAGTCGCTCCGCACTCAATTGCCGATCGAACGTCAACCACCATCCCACGCTGTCAAGCTGCTTGCTCCCCGCGCCGACGCCTGCCGAGGTCCCATTCGGCTTTCCGTTTTCTAAGAAAAGGTGTTTGTGCGTCTCTATATACTCGCTGGGAGGCTGAGGGGTGGTGTCAACAGAGGGCGCGACGCCGACGAGACCGAAGAAGGATGCGATTGAGGGCCAGAGCTCAGCAAAGGTGGTGGGCTTTGTGCGGTCGAGCATGTTGATGATTTTGGATCCGCAGGACTCTGGGTTAAGGGCTGTGTGGACGGCGATGCGACCGAGGATATGCGAGGATACAGGTGTGAAACGCGCGTGATAGGCTTCATTGTTCCCTGGGAATGGGACCTGAACCTCCACAGCCTCTCCAACGTTGCGCACGCCATGGTTGAACGCGTACAAGGAGAGATACTGCGCCCAGTGCAGTGCCAGCGAATAGTTGGATCCAATGGGACTGAAGCCTACGACAGCGTCAGGGCAGACCTCTGTCCAAGTCCAGCCATGACCTTTGGACGCTTCGGTCAGGATCTCACGGAACCAAGGGTAAGCAACCGTCTTTGCGTAGTCGGTAGGTAAATCGTCAGCCATGGACTCTTCGAGAGGAGGCGTAAAGATGCCATCCGGGATGTAGATTCCGTAGCCCTGCTCGAGTTAGCAGGAGGCAATATGAGTGTGATGAGGATTGACTGACTCTTGTGCCGCCAGAGTACACGAAAGACTTGAGGTGAGGAGCCAGGGCATTTAGCGCAGAAGCGAGGTTTCGCATCATGTCGCAATTGAGCTGGCATTCCTTCTCAAAGTCGTCATTGTACGGCGCAAAGACTGCTCATCGTCAGTCATTCATGTTCTTGATCATGTCGTCCATCACACACCAAAGTAAAAGACATGCGTTGTCTTGTCGATGTCGGGGATCTTCTCTCTCAGCTGGTCCAAAACATCATCGCTTTGAAGATCGACACCCGAAACAAGCTGAAGCTCTTTTCTAGAGTCTGATTCTTCCGGCCAAAATGTCCGAGATGCGTCAACAGGTCGGTTGCTCACGCCTGTGACGCTGGCAAAAGTCGTTGACGTAGGGTAGCCAGACAAGAGCTGGTCGACAACAGCCCATCCAACGAGGCCGGTCGCGCCAAAGACGAGGGCATGGTTTTGAGAATTCGACATGATGAATATAATCGAGTTTATTCGGTCATGGCCCGAAAACAAATCGCAGCGGTTGGTGGTTGTTTTGAAGGTTCAACTTGCGATGGCTCATGATGGCTCATCAAAGCGGATTTCCTAAAACGGCCTCGCCGAAGCTCGCGCGTGGATCATTTCTAAGATAATCTGGATCTTGCAGAGCTGCATGTCTTGCATGAACAGATCCAGCAGCGGGGCCAAGACATGCAATTCCTTCTGCAGACTTGATGACTTTAATCTCCTGCGACGGCTAATTGTGCATGCGCGCTTGTTTCATCCTCCCAGCATCAACACCAGCCATTGAACTTGAGACCAACTCCAGACATTTAATACGGGATTTGCTTGAAGAGGTGATCCCTTGATCATGGATCTGCTCTCGATTGGTCTGAATAAACGTGGAATGTCTGGTGAAGCAAGTCTTCCCCTCACATGAAAGAGCAGTCCCATAGGTGTTCGATATGGCCTTAAAGAGGGTATGTCGGAATACGGTGTTGTTGACATTGGATACTTCACTTTGCCGTAGCAAAGCAGTCCTAGACAGGTGAAGGAATTGTTATTGCGATACTGTTTGCGGTACATTGTCCCCAGGTCCACCATCTGGCTCGAGATAGAACGGTACGGCAGATGGACTAACCTTGGAGGAGTTGGTGCGCTCCTTGCCGGCCACGGAGTTCCGCAATCTATCCCGTAATACCGCAACGGCCCAGTAGTTACTCAAGATATCTCTATCGGAGGCCCGACACCGCGTCGCTGGATCAAGAGCGCCGGCCTTACATGATCACCGTATCAGGTTGGGTTGCTCAACATAATCGCGTGAACTCGACTCGCTTCCGAGACGTGGACATGCGTGTCGGTTTCCTTGATGAGAAATCCAGTGGCGATATCACCTCAGTTCAACGGCAGTCAATCTCTTTCCGTGGTTATCGTGTCGTTAAACAGTGCAACGCTGTGGTAGTTCATCTTACCTATACCTTATCTCTGTGATTGGAGTCCACGCCGTGACGATACACGACTGTGCACCGCTCATATCCGGCCACGAAAACCCCGAGATTGCCTCATTTGTCGACCGTGATGTGCGTCGCTGGAAACGGCGGAGGTGCATCTGCGGCCCTCGAGATGTTGTGACGGGACGCGTAAGATGCTTATCTTGTTGACATTTGTCAATGTTGCACGAGAATGGATGGCCTCATTGTGCTCAGGGTCCTCGAGTGTCTCAGGATGGCCTCGGTCGTGGTGTGTAGTACAGGTTGTAGAGTAAGTGGTGTTAACTGTCTCGTTGATGGCCTCAACTCAGATGGGACGACCTTCGCTGCACGCATCTTAATTAGTATGATAAAACTAAACATATTCCATGGCCTTAGAGATGATTCGTTGTCGGTTTGTATGTTCTTTGCGCTCACGAGCGACATTCAACGGTCTGAAGCGGAGCTCGGTATCCAACGTCAAGTTCCAGTCCAACGTTCCGGGTCAAAGTGCCTGGTGCCCAGATCCGCCGGTTACATGAATCTGACACAATTGTTCGAGACTCTAATGCAGATTGTAGATCTAGATGAAACCGTCGTGTAATGACCAAATTCTCACGAACGTGTAAAGTGTGGTGACAGGAGAAAAGAGTAAAGAGAGCGAATCACCCGGCAAAGAAAGTGAGAATAGTCTCAAAGCGTACTTATCTGATTGACCAATAAAAAGTTACTGGCATGACTGTCGCACAAAGTTTGAGCATGTCGTCCGAGTGAGATAGTGCCACGACTTGACCTGACCGTTCTCTTTGAGGCGACTCACATAAAGTCCGAAGCGATGTGACAGAGGCTTAGAGACACAAACACCAGACGACCCCTGGTGATCTCCAATCACGATGTTGCAAAACTTTAACAGGTTGGGGCCCGGAGAGATGGTAAGCCTGGAGAATGTCACGGTGAAACAGTACCATTCAACCACCTATCCACCGGGGACTTGGGATACTGGAGCCATGGATGACGATGCTAAATTAGCACCAGATTGGGTTGGTCGGGGAGTTTATTCGCACGGGGCGTTGTGGCTGTCAAGCGGTGTTCCCCAACTCCCCACCAGCGTAGCCTCATTTGAGTCCCGTTTTTGGGGTAGCAAGCGGGAGACGCGGCACATAAAGTCCGTGGGCAGATGCGGTGTATCGTATGCATCGTCTGAGCGAGGATGCTTGTAGTGGATGGAACAAGGATGGGCAATGTGATGAACAAAGCCTCCAGGTAGTCTGGACCAACAAGAGAATTGGCGAATATGGAGTGTTTCAACATCATCAGAATCAAGCTCTTCCCCCGCATTCGCGTCCGAGTCAAAACCACCCGACCGAAGCGCCGCAAAAGATGGAGGTCCCGACGAACGAGATCTGGATGCGGGCGGTGAAACAGATGCCAACGGCGCGTGAGCGTGTTTAGCGGGACCCTCTTCTCCCCCCTCCAAGAATGACGACTTGCCCTTTGATGCGAGAAGGGGTTGGGGTCACATGCTCACATGAACGGGGAGTGAGATTGAAATATTGGATGAGATGGATGGATCGCATGGTCACCTCTTGCAGGATGGCGTTTGAAACTCTTGGATGACTCTTTTTTTTGCCTCTCATTGACGATGAATCTCTTGGAGTCTTCCAGTCTCTTTCAGCTTGCAAAAACAAAGCCAGAAAACAAGGTTGGTGTGTCACCGCTCTGCCGCCCTTTGCGCCGTGCCAACCATGACCTGTCACCTCTCCAGGTGCCGAGAAAGGCTCATCTCCACAGAAGCATCGCCTCGCTGTGATCCCGTGCCCGTGGACATGCCTCTGAGCAGGGCACAACGTGCCTCCAATTCTTGGCTGCCAGACAACATCCAACGCCCGTCTAGACCTTGCATGTCTCGCCCGCTGGGCGCTCGTCATCCGCGCACGAGCAGAGCACCACATGGGCCCTTGAAACCTCCCCCACTCCACCTTTGTCCGCTCAGACAGCTTGCTGAACCTTGCGCCCCCGGTGCCAAGACAGCCCCAAGTGTGAAGTGCGGAGCTGAGACCGACACACGGCTTCGCCGCCCGCCGTATCACAAGCTCCGGCACAACGGGGGAGAGGGGCTTTGTTGAGCTTATCACAGAGTAATGCACGTCAAAAGCAAGAAAAACAAGACTTGGGAGACAAACGGCTCCACGTGAAATGGAGCGCGAGACGAAGAATCCAGACCCAGCCCATGGATGGAACCACTCTTTCAATGGAGTCTAGGGGTCCCTAGCAGATGACCCCCGCTAGCTTAGCTGCCTGCCTTGTCCACCAACCTTGATCGTCTCGGATTCTTCAACAAAAAGGTTAAAACCAAACGGTGCCCGACTCATTCTCACCGACTCGCTTCGACTCGGTCTCCATATCCTTATCTCTTTTTTTCTCTTTCTTGTCTTTGGATTATTAGTCCTTCTTTTACCCCGCGTCCCTCTCCTCCGTCGTCGTCTCGCCACAATCCGCTCACGCGTCGCATTCGCATCCGACCTCGCCGTACCATTCGAATACCCTCCTCGAGACAATAAACCGTGAGCTTCGTGCTCTGCCGACTCGCAATCGCGGTCGCGTACCATAGCACTCGCCCGTCATGTCGGCTACAACGACATCGGCCGCCGCGGCTGTTACGAGCGCGCATCCTCAGGGCGGCATCATCGATGGACTCAACCCCATCCACTACAACCCCAAGGATCCAATTTCGCTCTTCATCATCCAGGCCATCATTATCATTGTGTTTTGTCGCCTGCTCCACTACCCCCTCTCCAAGTTCGGCCAGCCTCGCGTCATCGCAGAGGTCATTGGCGGCATCGTCTTGGGTCCGTCCATCATGATGCGCATTCCCGGCTTCAAGGAGAACATCTTTCCTACCGAGTCAATGCCCGTCTTGACCAATGTCGCTACCGTCGGATTGTTGCTCTTTCTCTTCCTAGTCGGTCTCGAAGTCGATACCCGAATGTTTAAGACAAATTGGCGCGTCGCTCTTAGTGTGGGCCTCGCCAGTATGATTATCCCATTCGGTCTTGGTGTCGCTGTGGCCTGGGGCCTATTCAAGGAGTATGGCAATGAGGGTCACAAGGAGGATATGGAGTTTGGCACTTTCGCCCTCTTTATCGGCACTGCCCTTGCCATTACTGCTTTTCCCGTCCTCTGTCGTATCTTGTCTGAGCTCCAGCTTCTTGGAACTTCAGTCGGTGTGACTGTATTGGCTGCCGGCATTGGCAATGACGTTACTGGCTGGGTTCTGCTCGCCCTGAGCGTTGCCCTTGTCAACAACGCCAATGGTCTCACAGCCCTCTACGTCTTTTTGACAGCCGTTGCATGGGTACTCTTCCTCGTGTTTGCAATCCGGCCCGCATTCCTTTGGGTCTTGCGCCGAACCGACAGCATCCAGAACGGCCCATCCCAAGGCATCACGGCCTTGACCCTTCTTTTGGTCTTGGCGTCTTCTTGGTTTACTGGTAAGTCTAGACTCTTGATTGGTCAATGATGTACTCTAGCTAACGGCAATCAGCTGCTATTGGTGTTCACGCCATTTTTGGTGCTTTCCTCATTGGAGTTATATGCCCCCACGATGGTGGTTTTGCCATCAAACTTACCGAAAAGATTGAAGATCTGGTGGGATCGCTTCTTCTTCCTCTCTACTTTGCTCTTTCGGGTCTCAACACCAACTTGGGTCTGCTTAACGATGGCAAGACTTGGGGATATGTCGTTGCTGTTATTCTTTGTGCCTTTTTCGGCAAGATCTTTGGTGGTTCCGTCGCTGCGCGTTGGTGTCATTGTCTTTGGCGGGAGAGTTTCACCATTGGTGTTCTCATGAGTTGCAAGGGTCTCGTCGAACTGATTGTCCTGGTAAGTGAGGCCCCTCAAGTTGACAGCGTAATACTGACTTGACTAGAACATCGGACTTCAAGCAGGTATTCTCTCACCCCGAACATTCACCATGTTCGTGGTTATGGCACTGGTTAGGGATGCGCCCTTACGTATGGAAAGCTGCTAATCATTGCTAGGTAACTACTGTCTCGACTACGCCTTTGACCAGATGGCTCTACCCTGTTTGGTACCGCCAGAAGGTGGACAAGTGGCGCCGCGGAGAGATTGATTGGGATGGAACTCCCCTCCATACCGAGGCCCAGGCTTCTGAGCACAAGATGGAGGAGGCTCTGGACAAGTCGCAGACTAACCGGGTCATCCTGCATCTTCGTCTCGATGCTCTGTCTGGTCTGTTCAACCTGGTTTCCCTGCTCGGAGGTTCTAGGAAGGCATCCAACATGACCAATGCCGAAGCCTCTGATGCTGAAGGCTCGGCTGCCGTGGCCGCGGACGACAAGCCACGACCCCCACCTCGTCGCCCTCTCGAGGTCCGTGGAATTCGTCTCATGGAGCTTACCGATCGTACATCGTCCGTCATGCAGTCTACCGAGGTTGCTGAGTTTACTTCTCGTGATGCCGTCTTCTCGGCTTTCCAGACCTTTTCTCGCCTCAACGGTGTCGCCGTCGCTGGCCAGGTTTCGATCATTCCCACGTCGGCCTATGCTGAAACTCTCGCTAAGTGCGCTGAGGAGGCCAAGTCCGACTTTATGCTCATTCCCTGGAGTACATACGGCGGTCTTGCCGAGGAGAACTACGGTGCTGCGCTTTCCGATAACGATAACCCCAACGATCGCTTCTTCAATAGGACCTATGTCGACTACGTTCAGAGCGCTCTTGAACGATCGACCTGCACCACTGGTATCTACATCAGCCGAAGCCTTGACGACAACGCCCTTTCTAAGAGGCCTACCCTTACCCGCCGAGCTCTCACCGGACTTTCGGTTCACAGCGACCACGGCTCGCCTGCAGTCCAGAACCCTGTCGACCAGAACCAGCACATTTTCGTACCTTTCATCGGTGGCGAGGATGATCGCGCTGCTCTGCTCTTTGTTCTTCAGCTTGCTCACAACCCTCATGTGTCCATCACTGTTGTTCACCTTGGCTTTAACGAGGATGAGGTCGATACGCACAGTCCTCCCGACAGCCACCCCTCGAGCAGCAATGACATTGGCAAGGCTGTTGTCGGAATCCCTTCTGCCAGCGATATGGATCTTTTGAGCACCGCCAAGAAGAATGCCTCTGGTACCCTTGAGGGTCGCGTCACGTTCATCGAGGTCTCTGTCGACACTGTCCACCAGATTCCCGACCGTGCCGTCGCTCAGGCCCAAGAGGTCGTTGGCAAGTCCAAACTCAGCGTGGGAGACCTCGTTGTCGTCGGTCGATCCCACCCATTCTTCGACAACCTCCTGGTCGACGATCTGGGCGTTGAGCGCGAGTTCCAGCGAACCGTGGGTGTCCTCGGCGACCGCTTCGCTCGTGCCGGCATCAACGCTGGCCTCTTGGTAATTCACGACAAGCAGCACAAGGCTTAATCTACTTCACGCTGCATTTTATGCTACATTTGATATTGATATGAAGGCGTTTGGATACAACTCCTAGGCTTGTGGACTTGGGCACTTGCATAGAGTACACGGGTTTGCATACAGGGAGAATGACGCGGATTGGATTGGATTGAGTTTAGCATAACTATACCAGATCTCGACTACCCCCAAGGTCATGAGCTATGAATGGATTTATTTTCTATCGCTTTATTGATGCTATGGTGATGTGATGAATGATGATACTGTTGATGCTATGTGAAGGATAGCCTTGATCCTTCTCTTGTTGGCTGGGGTGATAGCATATCTGCTTCAAGAACGAAAAGCAATCGTCTAGTACGCAAGCAGAGCAAGCCGTAGTGGAGGCCATGCACTCGGGATGCATTCCTGGGCACCAGCTCTGAATGTGATTGAGTTTGGATGGGGGAAGAACATCCGCGCGAACATGGAGAGGCTCTCGACGGGAAGAGGGTAGAAGCGCCGCAACGCCCAAGCACACCTTGTCCTAAATGAGGAATTTATATAAAAGAAGGCTTTCGCAGCTTCATTGATTGTGATGGTTAATTTGCCTTTTGCCTTGTTCGTCTGGGCACCAATGGTCCCCTGCGGTTGAGGCCGAGTTCAGCTACCTGTTTCACTCCCGAGGTCTGGGCATGAGTTGAAGCAAAGGACGAAGGCCAGGGATCAGCAGACAAGCCAAAAATCTCCACGTTGAACGATCAGCAGGAGCAAGAAAGGGAAGCTTTGCATCTCCAACAGCAACAGAAGGGTCGAGTTCACACTGGGGGGGTTGTTAGTGAAATTGGCCCAGTCCTCAGATTGGGCACAGGGTCTTGAGCGCGGAAGGGCCATGACGTCGGACACTGGGACTACCGATGAAAGGGATGATTGCGCACCAGGCTTTCGGTATCCGCAATCGCTGAAGCTAGAAACCGTGACAAGGCAAGATGGTCCTCTGATCGTTTTGTCACTGGTTTCTTCATCACCATCGATGTGATTTCACCAACCCTTCTTTAACTTGGCCCAAATGACGTCTTGAAGAGAGAGCTCTGATCCTCGAAGGACCATGCGGGCCAAAACTGATGGCGTTTGTTCTTGTGAATGAGGTCGTCGTAGTGGCCGAAATTCCCATATGCCGTAGGAGAAGTGACGACACTTGATTATACATATGCCATCGGCCACAACTCCAGCCTGACGAAGCATATCAATGTGTATATAAGAGTTAGGAAATGTTGCATAGTGTAACGAGGAAAGAAATGTCAAGATAGAGCTTCTGACGATGTCGGAGCGTGGCCCTCGATGAATTGAACGACTGCATAAAGCATCCACAATCGCTGAAGCTGGGGGAACGTGGCGCGGAAGAAGAAGATAGCCTCCGAAGTTCTATGCCGGGCTTTTTCAATGCTATAGATGTGCTTTCAGAAGGCTTTCATAAGGCTTTCCCTTTGGTTCGCCGTGAGATTGCCTACTTAGCCACATGATGTCTCAACGAAACCGCGTTGATGAAAGGTAGTGAGTGGGTTCCGTCCTCAAATGCTGACGAGAGCCAGAACTGGTCTCCCTTGTCAGGTAGGTGCATTCGAGGTGGTATATATTCCAACGTGTGCCGAAGAGGTACTCAAACGGTGGCAATCGATCGACGCAATTTTGCGATCTTCAACACCTGCCTACATGGCTTAGAACCTCTTTCATGCTGGGTGTATGCCATGTAGTATATAGAACCATGTCGAGACGGGGCCAACATTGCAAAGAGCCTTTGGTCAACCAGCAAACATGAGCGTCATTCACTAGGCTGGTAACTATAGCTGAATCGGATGCCTGGTGTGCAAAAGTGCTTGTGAGAGGCATTGCTGCGCTGAAAACGACAACAACGAATACCCCTTCACTGCCGCACTGCCGATCAGCGGCGGTAGACAGCCACGCGGTCGTAAAAAAAAACTTGAGACACTAGGACGGTTTCGCTCAATAAAGAATACTCAGTTTATAGCCTAACTATGAGCTAAATAAGAGATAAAAATAAGAAATGATAGTATAAATCTTTGCATAGTTTAGATAGTTATCTCTAATATTTTAATTATATTTTATTTAGTGAGACTTTTGCGTTTGAAACTAGAGATAGTTGACTTCAATATCTCAAGTCTTTTTACGACCGCGTGACAGCCAAGTCCGCTCGCTGTGTTTGATCCTCACCCTCTTGTGGGAGGTAATGGTGCAACTGATGCAACAGCGTGGGCTGACACCACTACGATGACCGATCCTCCCTGGCGACTTTGTGTTGTTGTTGGCCTTCTGTTTGGTCAACAGCCACCAGTTAAGATAAATATCTCATGATCTCTTCCTTGCGAGGTCAGCCGAGATCGGGAGGTCAGAGCATCTCGAGTTGAACTCAAGGTGATAAAACACCCATGGTTCATGGTGCAGGGAGCTCCGGGGTTCATTATTTCGCCCACAACCTATGTATATATAGGATGTTTTTTTCTTTCAGCACTAGACGGGCAAAATGAACGAAGATGCTTCGCGTGGGGTGAGAAGGGAGAGGCCTCGACCCTGGATCCAGGACGGCGCTTTTCGGTTCCTCTCTGACAGTCCTCGCAGAAGTATATACAATGGTGACTTTCTTTTCCGTTGACAGTGTTTAATAGCAAAATGAAAGGTATCCGGACGATCCATCCTTGCTACTTCGGAGGGACGCCAGCGCACACCGTGAGTGCGTCCTCAACTAGGTATACTCGAACGATTTGTGATGTGCCAGATGCTGCTTCCCGTGCTTTGTTGATCGTGAGAATTTGTGCCACAGAAACACAGACCCGCTGTTTCCTTTCTGTTCTGACCACAGCCGACTGTCTCGAAAATTCCAAGGAAATGCTCGCTGAGATCGAGCGAGGTTGGAAGGTGATAGGTAGCTCCGAGGCTGGAATCACCCACAGTCCAAGGTCAAGAATGTTGTAGGAGCTCACTAATTTTGCCACCGGGCTAGGATATATACATCGGGTGTCGTTCTTTCCGTCGCGGTAGAAACGGGCGCGAGGATTGAAGAAGGGGAGTGACCGGACGGACTGAGATGCCCCAAGCCACAATCGATTGCGATGCGCAATCATCTGGGTAGTATATATGTGGATGTCTTTCCTCTTGGTTAACGATGTCTAATAATGGCGAAGAGGCATTCGACTGCGAAAGATATCTGGTCCTATTTTTTGAACAGTCTCAGGCCTGTTGCGGACAGCAAGCACTCTCATCTTGTCGTAGAGCCTGTTTCGAGAAGCTTCGCCGTAGTAGTTGCGGCAGGCGTCAGTGAGGGCGGACTGGAACTCGGCAATGGTCATATGCGATGGACTCCAGGCGTCCAGAGAGTGAGTGGGCGTGAACGCCATGGTTGGTGTCGTGATGGGATGGAAAGGGAAAATAAAGTTTTGGGTGTGTATGGGTCCAAGTGTGTGTGTGTGTGTGTGTGCGTGCGTGTGCAGATCGACCCAAAGATCTGAAGTGTGATGAGGAGGATGAAGGAAAAGAATTCAAATCTGAAATCAGGAGCGAGGAGATTTATTTATACCCATTCAAGGCTCAAGGCTATGATTCACGATCTTTAGGATCAGGTGACAAAAGAGGGTTGGAACCTGGTGTGATTCAGAATCTTAAAACTCTGAAGCAGGTACGAAGCTGTGTTGTCATCGTTGTTTAAGTGCCTAACAACGCAGAAGACTCCAAACAACCTTCAGACCATGCAATCCAGGGCTGCGCTCAATTCAATTTCAATCGCCTTTCTCAGGCGATTGAATTGTGAACTGTCAGAATTGAATTGACGAGGCTATTCGGCAGTTTGAATTGAACTAATCGAATTGAATTGATGGCGGTTAGGGGGGTCACGTGACCACATATACGGCTACTTTTTCCTCCCCCCCCGGTACGATGTCTTGAAGAGGTGATGGGCTTTTCGACAAGGGAAAGGCCATGTTTTGGATAAAATATATATAATGGGAACTGGATGGATGGAATGGAGGAGATGACTGAAGGGGCCGAGGTGCGGCTTTTATACTTGGCAATGGGATGGTGTTTGTGGCTTGGATACTTGGTTGGAAGTCTAAACACTTAGCTGTGCTACGTGAGATGAGTGTGCTTCAAAACATGGCCTTAAGCAGAGGAGCAAATTCCATGCCTAAGAAATCAAGATCAATCAAAAAGAGAAGGGACGTTGTTGATGACGATTGCAGAAACGAACTGGATCAAGATATCACAGTAAAGCGACAATTACAGCCCATATTCCCTTGCACGCAAATGTTTCGCTCCCTTGTACCAGCGTGAAATGATCAGATAAACATCAAACACAAGCCCTAAACAGATCAACGAGAATCCACAAACTCGGAAAATCTCTAAATTCTCAGCTCTCGACCTCCTCCTCTTCGCGCTCGCGCTTCTCGCCTCCAGGAGCAGTGAGAATGCTCAGAACCAAGGCGGAGGTATCCGTAACCTTGTCGACCCGACGATCCAGCGTGGTGATTTGCTCGCCCAAAAGGAAAACTTCGCAATCGACCTGCATGGCCCTCTCTTCAACCCTTGAAGTCTCCATCTCAACAACCGCAATTTTGTTGGTGTAGGTATCGCAGACAGCCTTGACCATGTCTTCAAGTCGGCTGAACTCGGCACGAACATCGTGAAGCTCCTTGCGCGTCTGCTGAAGATTCTCGTGCGTTGTCTTCAGCTCCAGTTTGAGAAGTTCAACATCTTTGTTGGTGGGAGTGACTGCGGCCTTGTGGAGAAGAGTTGGGGCGTGTTCTGTGACGGCTTTGATGATGGATGTCGCATTCGACTGCGCGATGGCTTCCTTGAAGCCGCGAGCACGGGTCTTGATCTCACAAAGAGAAGGAGAATCTGGAGACACCCCGAAGAAGAGCATCTTCTGACGACTGAGGGGTATACCTTCCGGGTAGGAGACGTGGGTGGCCGGAAAGTCGACGCCCCAGAGAGTGGCCATGTCCTTGCGGATGGGTATGAAGCTTGCGTGGCCAGGACTCCAGCGGATAGCCAAGAAGAACCAATAATGGTAGTGGAGTTTCTTCTGGTAACCATCGGCTCCTCACAGCGTCTTGTAGAAAGGGTGTTGTTGAGGGGAAGGGATGGACCGTGACTTTTCCCATGCATTGGGCAAGAACTCGGCCAACTTGCGAGCAAGCGATTTTTCCATTTTGTGCTTCATGCTATGGAATCTACTCAAGATATTTCGAACGCTGAGCTTTTCTTGCTGATTGAAGTTGTTGTACTTGAAAGCTTCAACGGATAGCTCGACCTGGTCGCCGTACTCCGGTTCAGGGCCGGTGCTTTGATCTCCCATAGCATCCACGGGTTGCTTCTGTGCGACGTCTGCTGATGGAGTGGCGGACTCTTTTGCGGAAGACATCGTCAGTTTGGCAGACCTGAAAGACTCTGGTTAAGCGCGTGCTCGAGAGTGTGGATCAGGGCATGGGGAAGGGCCGGAAGGCACACTGACGAGATGCAATCGGTCTGAGGATTGGCGAGAGAGGCGGAAGAAAGACGGCTGAAGTTGAAGGCACAGGGAGCGCAAGAATCAAGACTTGTAGGCGATGGCCGTCAAGATTTCTAGGGCGCGCTCTGGCCTGTGTGGTTGGCCTGTGTTGGTCAAGTCCTGACGGTGATGGAGAGGTGAAGGAGATTGGCGTTTGCGTGATGAGGTGGAAGTTTGTGGAAGCAGATACTGATCCCGTGATCCTAAGGATTGATGATGATTATGATGGGCGATAAGATAGGTACGTGCACCAAAAGTTTTGGCCAGTGATTGTGGTCAAGTACGGGCGGCGAGTACGGTGTTTGTGCAAGGCGCCCGTCGTTTGGGCCGTAAATATCAAGCGAACTCTCCTAAATCTAGGCATCACAGACTTGCGGGCTCAGCTGGATGGCTTTGAGGAATAATAAATGTTATTTGAGGGGTAATTTGATGGCTTTTGGTGATTGCTCGTGTGAGTGTTATACCTGAAGACAAGCGAGTCAACCCAGTAACACACCCAGGTCTAATTGAGGGAAGCTCAAGAGGCACAGATGGGAACTAGAACAGAAAAAGAAAATGTGACTAAGAACTTGAGACGGAGTAAACCGTCATCAGATACCTGCCAAAGCTCGACAGGTTGGATGGCAGTGCTATCCCCATTGTTGGGGCGGCATCGTCTACATTTCGAGCACATTCATGTCTGCATGAGTCGGTCGTCAGCAATAGAACATCTCTGACTAACGGTAGATAATGGTAATGTTGAAATAGTAAAAGTGAGACCGAGCGCATTGTATTTAATTATGACGTCTATTCTGCTACTCTGGTGTTGTCTTGAAGGAGTTGGGCGTTGCTTGCGATGAGGCTCAGCTGATTGGGTGGAAGTGGGTACAAGTGTCACCTCACTCGTCGCATTCCCACAACCAACGCTTCTATTTACCTCCAACACTTGACATCATGAGAGTGCCGGTGTCTGCCCAGCGGTATATATGTCGCTCTATCAAGGGAAGATCACTCACACAAGCTTCCACGACCTTTGGAAGACCCCTCCGCAGCAACCGGTCACCCTTAACCCCTCACGAGCCTCATTTGCGTCATCTTCCATTGTTAAGAACTACGGCAACCCATGCGCGAACCATTCCGAATCAAGGTTTTAAGGTGCTACCGATCGATCGCAAAATAGAGGAAGAGATGCTCCCAGGGCACAGAGCTGAGAGGTTCTATCCTGTTACGCTGGGCGAGGTCTTTGCCTCCAGGTACCAAGCAGTCGCCAAGCTGGGCTTTGGTACTACCTCTACCGTCTGGCTTTGCCGTGACCTCACGTATGTTCTTTAACCAATCCGCCTGTTAATGTTTTCTAACGCCGTGATTGTGTCACCTAGGAAAGATGCGCTCGTTACTCTCAAGGTTTGCACCACGGGACAAGGCGCAACGCAGGAGCTGGCCATATCCAACCACATCAAGGCCATCGACGGTTCAGAACACCCTGGCAAGGACAGACTGCGTGTAGCTCTTGATGACTTCAACATCATTGGACCACATGGGTCTCACCAGTGCCTCGTGTTTCCCACTGTAGGCATGACTTATATGGATTACCAAAATCTCTTCCCCCAGCGGTCCATCCCTAAGGGCGTTCTTCGGGTGACTGCTCATGATCTTGCTTGGCCTTGATTTCACGCATCAAGCAGGTGTGGTACATACTGGTAGTTATGTGGCCATGTTTGTTGATTGTCCACTGCGAGCTAAAGAATGATATGGACAGACATTTCGTCAAACAACATTCATCTTGGCGCCAACGAGGCTGCCATCGTCAAAGTAGAACTCGCCGAGCTCGAAAACCCGTCACCGCGAAAGATCCTGGTGGACCGTACCATCTACCTTTCCTATGCAATGCCAATCACTAGTGATCCGCTGGTCATATCGGACTTTAGCGCAGCCGTTCTAGGACAGCCCGGCCAAAAGCACACCGGGGACGTCATGCCTGCGGTGTATAGGGCACCCGAGATCATGCATGGCATGGAATGGGATTCAAAAATTGACATTTGGTCAGTTGGAGTGATGGTATGCCGAGACACGTTTGTACTTCAATCCCGCGTCGCTGACAGGCTCTAGATTTGGGACCTCTTTGAAGGAGGTCGGCTCTTTCGCGCTACCAAAGACGGTCATTTGAACGACGAACAGCATCTTGCTGAGATGGTTTCTCTCATAGGGCCACCACCTAAGGAATTCCTCGACCGGAGCGACAAATGCCGTCAGTACTGGGACGCCAAAGGTAAGTTCCTTCATGCTCTGTTCCGATGACTGTGCTGAAACCAGAAGGAAACTGGATCGCTGCGACGCCCATCCCCGATCAAACTCTCAAGAGCCGCGAGACACGCCTTGAGGGGAAAGACAAGAAGGTTCTCTTGGATCTTGCTCGCAAAATCTTGCGTTGGCTTCCCGAAGGACGACCTTGTGCGGAGGCACTGATAGAGGAAGATGAGTTCCTCAATCAGTACGAACAAAAATGAGTGTTTTAAATGGCTTCTTCTATTGTGTAAGCTTCAAGAAGGGGGTTGAGTAGCTGCGGCGGTAGACCGCTCCAATTCATTCACAGTCTATGGTGTGTGGTAAAGCACAACGCTCTTGCGCATGTCCGGAATCCCACGGGATCAAGGCTGATGCTCTTCGCTCGTGGAAGCACAGGGGCCGTGCAATGATGCAGTGTAGGTATGTATAGTCTATCCTCAGCAATGTGTACAGACCAAAACTCCGACAAATGCATCCCTCAATCGTGCCACCCAGATCCCCGACCAAGTCCTGAATCTTCCCTTCATATAGCAACAGCAAAAGACCCTTCACGTAGTATCGAGATAAGCATCAGTTTAGAGAGGCGAAATAGGCGACTTGGCCTTGCGCTTTCGTAGAACTCTGGGCTCGGGAGTCTGGGACACTTCGGTGCTGGTGTTGGTGTTCTGCAGAGTTCGAAAAGCAAAACGATCAGGCTTGAGGTCCTTCTTGACCCATTCGTAGGCCCTCCTGACTCGACCGGTTGCGAAAAAGATCTTGGGCATCCCCTCGATGAAGCCCTTGTCGGCCATGGGGCCTGTCGTGAATTCGCCGCCATAGTGACGGTACTTGGCGGGTGTTGACATGTACATGTCGCGTACGAGGTCAACGTCGAAGCCTGGATCTTCGACCCATTTGACGTTATTGTTCTTGTTGCTTTCCTAGAGAAGTTAGCATTGAGGGAGAAGAGAATGAGATTGTACGTACAATGATCTCGGCGAGCTTAGCGTGTCTTTCGACGTGTCGCTTGAAAGCCGCGCGACCGACGATGCGGGCCTTGCACTCGAGGCATTTTCTTCCGTAGCGCGGGTTGGGGCTTGGGACCTTTTGGAGGTGGTTCATCTTTGGAGAGCACATTTGATCGCTGTGAGGGGATTGTTCGGAAGCACGGTTGGTGTTGTGAGGTCGATGATATGTCAGACGGTGAGTGAAGGATAAACAAAGAGGAGAGAAGAGGGTGAGTTTGTTGAACAAAGGCAGCACGGTGAATGGAGAGATGAAAGCAAAAGAGGAAGAAAGAAAAGAGGAACCTTTATTATTCCGCTTTAGGAGCATTGCTTGTGGTGGTCATTGGGGTGTTCGGTTCGGTCCATGGCACTGCCAGCTAGTGACAGCCGCCAGACAGACAGAGCAAACTTTTCGCGGGGGCATGGTTGTGACAAGATATTGATAACATTACAGGTTCCAAATTGATGGTTACCTAGATATTAGGAATACTCCGAAAGCAGTGCCTTCCCCTAGTAACTGAAAACCCCTTAGCAGCGACGTGGTGAATGAGGCGGCATGGATGCAAACCGAACGCTACTCTTGTAGTAAAAGAACACTTCGACTGGAAATGGTAGCAGCAGAGAGGCCTGAGAATAGCCACTGGATCCTTGAATATGCACTATAGCCACAGAGGTTCACCTAGTCTCATGGATAGGGGCGGCGCAAGATGCGATGGAGTTGGACGGACTTGGCCAAGGAGCGCTGATATCCGGCGATCCGAGCACTGCCGCAGAGAGCTCTACACGTGTCATCGCAGAGGCATACCTCTTTAAAAATTGCTGATTGGAAGATTTGTCGTGTCTTGGGTTGGTGATTGGTCTCCAAGTGTAAGGTGTGACACACTCGTACTGCGATATGTGCACTTTTAGAGAGAGGGCACCAATATAAGATCGCAACGTCTCCCCCTTCTCGTCGGCCATTTCAAAAACTTCAAGCATCACCAAAAACCAGTCATTGTCATTATGCCTTCTCCACCGACGCAAGAGCAGCTCAAACGGCGTCGGAATCTGGAAATTGCCAAGCGACAGGCCACCGTCCTCGTGTCCATCATGGCTACCATCTTCATCCTTTGTCCTGAATGCCTGAAGGTCTACCGGAACCTCTGCTTCGTTCCAGCCTTGGCGTGGCTTACTGGCCTCGCGTTCGACTTGATCGGGTCTCTCAGTAACACGTGGGATAATATCCCAGCTGTATTGAAATACTTCATCCCCTTCGACATGAACATTCCCATTACGGCTCCTTTTGACCAGATCAGCACTTTCATCTGCCCCCTTCTGTCAAAGGCAAGCACAGAGGCCAAGCGAGTTGCTCAGGAGGCAATAATTCGAATCACGGCATTTAAACGGGTCGTTTTTCTTGTTCTGGCTAATTGGTTCTTGCGTCAACTTGGGCAAGGTTAGTGCTGTTCGAAATGAGTCGGAATATCTAAACTAACTTCAAAGATCCCGTTGGAGAGAATTCGTCCGAAAGATCTGAGGATGGCACACCGGGACCAGCCCCAGTATCCGACAGGTGGTATGGGATTCTTGTCATGACGCCCCCCGTTCACGATTATGGATCTCTGCCACTTGATACAAACGCCAAGGAGCCATCTGATCCAATTCAATGGGATAGCCACGAAACTTCATCTGTGCCATCCATTTCCCCTCCTTCAGACTTTCGAGTTCATCTCTCCTTCTGCCTGGTTCCCAAAGTAGTCTGGGAATCCCAGGACACAACGCTCGTGGAGAAATTCAAGGCAGGCCTCTACTGGGACATGAGAGGAGAAAATTGTGGAACTGATGGCGAGCTTTGGTCAGAAGCACGCGTCCAAAGAATCACAGGCATCGAAATCCTGGGGCTTGTCGATGAAGAACAAGACACCGTCAACTCCTGTCATACGTGTGAGTACTATCCCCCAAGATGCATATGAGCCATCTAATTGGCAGAAAAATCTCTAACTGTCTCAAGACTTTGCCTCTTTGAGGCAGGGTTGGAACTATAAGAACATCTCCTGGAACGACGTTGACTTTGCAATCATCCTTGGATTTCTAGTCACCGCACCGCAGGCCGCCCAAACCACGAAGGACCTGTTTACATGTTTCTCAAGACTGCGCATGGAACAGGCTCAAGAAGGTAGGGTGCTGGTGCCGATGAAGGGGTTCTTCACCTGCTGGTGTGTATGCGCCGCGGCCGGGGCCGTTACAGTTCTGACTGGAGGGCTGGCGGCTCCTGTGACAACACCGCTTTTTGTTGGTAGCAATGTCACGGGCATGGGGTTTGGGTTTGCCGGGTTGGCAATTGGGGTACGGGATCAAAATATATGGGAGAAACGGATCGAGTTTTTCCAGGCTCTACAGCGCCAGTTCCCTCAGTTGGAGGAGCTTCTTTTGGTGGAATGAAGGTTGAGCAGTCATGTGCTTCAAGAATATGACATTAGTGACAGAGACTTAATATCGAACAATATTCAAGGCTGCACCGCCATAATAGGTTAAAAGACCCAGCTTAGGTTTTAATGCCATCATATACAGAGTATAGATAACCGTGTCTTTTACTACTGTGGTTGGTGTCAAGAGGATATCCTAATTCCAACCTCCCCATTCGATCTGGACAAAGTGCGCGAGGGCTGCCATGCCAATGAAGAAGGATAATGCTCAGCCTCGTGTGACGACGTTGCCGTGTATACAATACAACCCCCCGGCTCCGGAAAAGCCCGATACCCTTCCCGCTTCGGACCGATCAAAAACTATGTAGTGACTATCTGCAAAGCCTTATTCTAGCCTATCCAGTGGCTCATGACTTGTTAGAGGGGGCTGGCTGACAAGGGGTTGGCGGGTTGTCTTGACAAAACACTCAGCGTTGTTGAGCTCCAGAAGCTCTCAATCAGGCTGAGGAAGTATTGGCTCAGAACAAACGCTGGGAGACGCCAAGCCGGCATGCCACTCCCCGTCAGCACAATCTCGGACAATTTCGGACTAGATCGTACTCGAATAGGTAGGTTCTTATCGTTAAAAATGTCGCAGCCTCGCCCTTCACTCACTCCTCCTCTCAACTCTTCAACCTCCTCCGTGTTTCCATCATGAGTCGCTGGCATGAAGACACCTGTGTATCGCCCGATGTGGAGTTGAATGGGGACCTCCCTATTTGCAACGCCTGCGGGGCAGTACCGGACTTGGACGCCATTAGATTAAAGCAACAGCAAACAAGTCCCTTTCCACCGAGCCCTCCTGATGAACCTCCGGGTCAGTTCAATCTTCGCTGGCCGCTTGGTTCCCTCTACTCCCGCGCCACGGATGCCAACACTCATCAAGGCTCTGTCAACAACTCCAACGAAGATGTACGCTCGGTTAACGCTTTTGAACCGTCGCCGATTTACCAGCGTCGCCTAGAACCTCATGAATTCCGTCTTCTACGGCTCGATGGGGCCGCTAGCGGTACGGATCTTTTGCATCTTCACCTAGAAACCCACGACCAAGAAAGATTTCCTGTATACGAGACGGTCTCATACACCTGGGGCGGAGAGAACAACGACAATTCCCGCTCTCAGCTAGTCTTTATCGGCCCTTATTGGGATATTCTTCTCCAGACGCAAAACTGCTGGGACATGCTCATGTTCCTTCGACCCGCGGATGGTCTGCGAAGACTCTGGGTCGATGCCATCTGCATCAACCAAAAGGATGATGAGGAACGCGCGGCACAAGTTTCCAAGATGGCAGATATCTATCAGAAAGCCCAAAGAGCGTTGGTTTATCTCGGGAGCAGTTTAGTCGATGCAACTAGCCCTCAAAAATATCCCCTCCGCCAAAGATTCGAGCACTCGATCGCGCAATCCAACGAAAGCGACCAACTCGTGAGGAACGGCAGAGTTGATCTTGACAAGCTTCTCACTAGGCGGTATTTCAGTCGCGTCTGGGTCATTCAAGAGCTTATTGTATCTCGACAAGTTGTCTTTCAAGTGGGAGACACCGAGTTCTGGGCCGACGGAACAAGTATTCATAAAGTCAAAGGTTACGACTGGCAAAACACACCCGCGCCTTGGCTCGTGCATATGGCTCAGGGGACACCCCAAGGCAGAGACATCTACGGGGCTATGCGAGAAACATGGAGTTCGGAGGCTTCGGACCTTCGAGACAAAATCTTTGGCATTCTAGCTTTGATCGACGACCGTCAAGAGAGTGAGCTTTTTCGGCCAGATTACTCATTATCCTTTTTCCATGTATATCTTGGAGCGCTCTCCTACTCCCTGCTTGGCCTGAAGCGTATCGAAATCCTCTGCCATGCAGCTGGTCTCTCCGCACCCGATGGCCAACCATCATGGATGATTGATTCCAAGATCCCAACATGGCCAGCGCATTTTGACTTTCAAGGTCAAGCCGAGTCAACTTTCAAATCCTGGAGACGCGTCTGGCCTGAAAAATGGGTGTGGCCACCAAGAGACGACCTGGATACCGCGACTATAGCCCAGCGGAGGCCCTTCGACCTTATTATGGGCCAAACTGGCCTTGACCACAAACGACTAGGACCGGGAACATTTATTCTTTCTCGGTTCAGTACTCAGTATAAATCTCGAAAGGGAGTACATGTTGACCCAGGATCGTACACCATGGAGGAGTTCGTGAACCCCGGGCCGGTATCGATCTATTTCCAAGATCCAGACGCCGAGACGTTGCAAAGACTCAAGGAGGAGACATGGCACAACGGTGCTACCGTCGGTGCTTCTACGGGTAGCTTGGAGATGAACCTGACGCTAATCTGCGGCTTCACTACTACACCATTAAAGGTCTACACGGACGGAAGAATGACGATCTTCGGGGTGGAAGGTGCCGGCGAAGTCGAGACATGGATGTATTTGATCACTGACATCCCTCTTGACTGTCTCATCATCCCTGGCAGGGATCACTTATTCCTCTTGGATCAAGGGGACGAAAACTCATTCGTGATTCTCATCCTACGGAAACTAGAAGACAGCATAGCCTTAAAGCTGGTAGGATGTTGCTATGGCTTATATTTTCGGTTTCCGCCAAGGAGGTGGCTGTGGGCGGAGATGGTGTCAGTCCCTCCGGAAGACGACAAGGTTTTCCTCCCCGATCTCCGAAATCGCCTGTGCTATGACGACCTGACCAAGATGTTCGTCGAGGACGAAATTCTTGAAAAGCTTCTACGCGTTGATGCCTACAGTCTTGATAAACACCAATTCAAGACTCTCGCCCATGAGTTTCTACTCGGTGCATCTCCAAAGCTGTTCGAAGCCTTCCGCAAGTACATTCATCAACGTTATGGCCCACTTATCAAAGGAGAGCACATCGAGATAAGCGTTCATCCCACTGCTTGGAAATACATCCGTGATTCAGCGTGTATCTGCTGCTTTCTTCAACTCTTCCCAGAGATGAGATACGAGGAGGAGGAGGATTGGAGGAGCTCGGGACCCCTCTGGCGACCTACTACCTACGAAACGTATCGGTATAAGACGACCGTGCAATACGGGGAGCTTGACTTTTCGATGATTCATAAGGAAAAGCTCCTTCATTTACGAGCGTCCATGGTCAGTTTGTGCAACGTCATGTGGAATTTGATGCCTACTGAGCCTCTGGCGGGGTTCCGTTCCCGGGATCAGGCGGATGCGCGGTTTTCTATGCCACCAGAGAGAATCGTGGGAGAAGAGGTTGATGAGTTGACTTGCCCTAATTGGCCACGCTCAGTCTTGGAAGGATTTATGATTGACGGGAGGATGTATCGTGTTTGTATAGCGTAGTCACGCTTGTTCTGTTTCTATTCTGAGGCAGCAGGTGCTGCCACCTGTTTCCATATGCTAGAACCTGAATACTCTCCTTTGATCTATGACGTTGTGTACAGTTTGTATTCTATTCATACGTGGCCACCTGTTTGCCATACGTACACGACTTCGCCTCAATATGCTGGGCAGCATGACTTTAACCTTTTTTTCATGTAGCTGCATCCCCAACAGATCCCTCCCGAAACTCTGATTTTTCTATCAACGCGGGATACTTAAAGTCCCTTCTCGCCCTGCTCCCTACCCTCATTCTCGTTCTTTTCCACACGCGATTCTTGTCCCATTTCGCCCACGGTAATAACCTACCTTCGAATCTTTCGATTAACCATGACTACTACTTTGTCACCCTCGACCTAGATATAGGCCCTGCTCACTAGACTGAAGCGCCTCCTCGGAGCTCAACAGTCCTCATCGAGTGGTTCTAATCAAGCTTTGACACCCGAGAATCCGACGGAAGGTACAACAAACCACGACGACGAATGGGGGGACTGGGCAATCCTAACACACGAGGGTGAAGAGCAAGTGAAAAAGGATGTGCCCCCTTGGCCGAAGAGGACGAGATTCACGACTTGAGAATCACGTTTGAAGAGTCGATTATTCGTCAACGGGCCATGGTGGGACAGCGGGAAGTGGTTGGAGACCAAGGTCAGAGGACGAGCGAGGAAGAGAAGGAGGACGACCAATTCCACCTCGAAGAGATACCAGCAGGCATAAGAATGCCCTGTCACACTCCGCCGGATTTTGATGATACTCAGGATGTCGGACCCTGCCTCCTGGATCTCAGTACGAGCGGGTGGAGATGGCAAACTAAGCCGGGCAAGAGCCGGGCCCTTGATGAGGGAGGCTACCCATATTCTTATGGTCGCAATGGCTTTGGAAAGTTTGTGGCATTTGAGAAGGACAATGCAGAAGGGTGAATGGTCAAAGAAACGGGTGCACTCCCCGCGAAAGCGCACCGCAACCAGGAAACCACATCGCCCTACTCCGCCGTCCGTCCCTGCGACCCCACCATACAAGCACAACGATATGGTGAGAAAGATGGTTGTCCTAGGATGCTGAGCGTGGTTTTGGGGCTTTATACGTGCCTCATGGGATCCGCTGTCGGATCCCTACATGCATATCTCTCAATGGCAGAAACGACAACACATTCAGGAGAACTCCCACTCGACGACGGCTACTACCATCCCAAGACACTAAAACTCGGCATCCGTCTTCCATGCTGGAAGGTCGCAGCAGTTGCCGCTTGGAACTCTACTTCATCCGCTGTTAAGTGCCTTCGGATAAGGTACTATGAAGCTGTTCAGGGGCAAAGGCAGGCCCGGCGAATGCAGGTATCTGTGGTTGACTTCTATGTGCAAGGCCACCAACTGTTGCCCAGATTCTAGTTCCTCAACAGGCAATGAATGTTTGGTTCTAGAGCCTTGCAGCTGCAAATGACGCCAGGGGACGCGGCATCTTGGGAACTGAAGGACCAGGGTGTGTTGGAACTCGGTTAGGTCTCAATATTTGGTCGCGTTAATGGGGAGAAACAAGATACCATTGGGCGTCTTTGGCAGAAGATACACGATTTGCAAGAGCAAAAGAAGCAGTTATCGAGAAACCTCTAAGTCACACCAAGATGAATAAAAAGATGCATCAACCCTACTCCCAGCCCCATTTTGCCTTCAAGGCTTTTGACTCAGCAAGTAACTTGTCCGTCTCAGTTTCGTAGAGCCCATTGTCCTTCAAATACTGGGTATAACGCTCACACTGTTCCGCCCGACGTTGCGCCTCCAGTGCAGCCTGTTGATTGTTGTTGAAAAAGTCGGATACTGAATCATCAAAACCCTTATCTAAAAGCTTCTGGGCGAAAAAGTCCTCAAATATCTCGGTAGCGTCGGCAGGACGGCGTAGCACATGAGCAACACAGAACCATTTCAATTTGGTCCTTCGGTTTGTCGGTGCCATACCATTCCCTTCCAAGTTGTTCCCAGAGGCTATTCGCCTGGCTGTTCTCCTCTAGGACGCTGCGGAACTCGGTGTGCATCTCCTTGTTTGTATCGATCAAGTCATGGCCAGCTATCCATGATGGCGGGGTGAAAACTTGTCGTGGAACAGTATGTGCGAATTCCCAGTCAACTATGCCCTGGATTCGTAGATTTTTATCCACGATGATGTTGGGTCCCCGCAAGTCCAGGTGGTTTAACACAAATGGCCCTTTATCCAGCTGAGGATCGATAACCTGGTCAAAGATGCTCTCCATGCAGTGCAGCGAGAACATCTCTTGCTTGATATCGTCCACAGTGTGGTTGCTAACAGGAGTCGAGGAGAAACCCGATACGAGGCCAAATTGGTACTTCATGTATTCTCTGGCGGAAGCAAACGTTGATTGAGAGGGCTGTCGAAGCGTGGCGGCAGACATGGACATGACGGGGCCCAAGATAGGCTTCGGGCTGCCGTCAGGATTTGGCATTAGAGAGCCCATCAAAGGGAACTCCAGTTTCCTGAGCTCAGCCAAAATGTCGATCAGCTGAGAAAAGAAGTTTCTTGTCCAACGGCTCGCCCTGGATGGTGTCTACGATGAGAAACGCCGCCTGCGTTTTCGTACTAGTCTTGATCAACTCGGCATCACGTCCGTACGCGTGAACATGAGGGACCGGAATCCGGATTTCGCGCTGTAGGTATCTGTGCATATATAAGTACTTGACCGAGGGAGGAAGAAGACAACCAGCGCTTACTCTATAGTAGCAACTTCACTCAGCACCTTATCCCAGGGGTTATCGAGGATGGGCTCGATCGGAACCCTCACAACCCACTCAGGTCCATCTTGCCCGAAGCTGACGAAGAAGCAAGCATTAAAGCTGCCGTTTTTCCTATCTACAACATAGCAGGGTTTGCCATGATTGTACCTTGATGCCAGAGCGCAGATGGCATCCAAGTCTAATGATTCGATAAATGTGTTTTTGACTTGAGCTTCTTGTTCTTCGGTGGCGGGAAATTCCTGGGTATTGGATTCAAGTGTTTCAACCTCTGCCTCGTTGAGATTTGAAGTGTTGATCTCGCAAGTCCTGATCCTGGGGATATCCGTGAAGTGAGATAGGTAACCCCATAACTTGGAAAGATAGATAGTTGCCAGCGTCCATGGCATAAATACTATCTGGATGAGAGTGGACAGCATGGTTGGCCCAACACTGAAGCTGCCGTCGACTCATTCATTCGGCTGTGAGCGTCGCGGTCGCGTCTCTGGCTATGGGTGTGCCTGGAAGTAAAGAGGTGGTCGGTCGGTAAATTCAGCGCCTTGCCTATTTTGATCGCTTCTGGATCTACCCTTCTTATATCAGCAGCCTTTCTACCTCGGGTCAGCTACCCGGGACTGTCACTCTATTTTTACAGAAGCGCAACCTTCAGGGAAGGATATCTGCTACTTAGGACATGAATGGAAGATTATATGGTGAAGGGGGTTATTGGATCGGAAATTTCGACTAAAAGTTAAGTCTAAAGTCTTTGGGACCTTATATGGTACCTAGATCAAGTAGACAGACAATGATGCAAAAGGCCAATGCAACACATCACTTTGCAAAACGTTACCGGCATCAGGTCTCAGAGCCCTGCCGGAGCCGGCACAAGGAAATAGTAAAAATATAATAATCAAGATCATCTTATTAAGTTGATACTAGCATATTATATAAAAAAAACAAAATAATTCATCCCCGGCTCACCTTTGAGTATTTCCCACATTAAAACCTAAGCTGTTAGTCTACAGAAAACTTACCATCTCACTTCTTATCCTTCCCATCCTTATCATTCGCAGCCTTCTTCCGAGCCTCCTTGGCAGCATGACCAGCGTTGAGGGCCATGTCTATAGTCTTGGGGTTGATGCGCTTCCCGTACTGCGCGGTGCCAACGTAGGTGGTGGTGGTGGTGGTGTCAGGCATGTTGAAAGGTGGGATTTGGTGTGAGGTGAGATTGGTGGTTTCTGAAGTACGGTGCTAGGTAATTCAGAAGTGGAAATGTAGAGTGAACCTGGAGTGATGATGTCGGTTGAAGTCAGGTGGATGAGAGGGTTTATATCCACGAGTCTTGTAATCTCGTTCCTTGTCTGTCTGGATGAACTTTAGTTCTCACACTGAACCCTTCCAACCTTCCAATTGAATGGCTTGCTCTGAACAGTCGTGGTTACCAAAGTGCCGTGGACAATGGAACAAAGATCGTGAAACTTGAATGAACAAATGCATTGGCGCGTTCATTGTCACTTGTAATGATAGAAGCTTTGTGAAAGGTGTGCAAGAGCCATTGTATTTGTTTCACATTAATGTCTAGCGCCAAGCCAAAAGTGTTGGTAGACTTGGGAAGAGTACAACTCCCATAGAGTATCTACCATGTCTCTAATCTAGGCAGTCGAACCTCTAGGTATGAGTGCGTTGTCATTGATGGATTTAACAACGAGTCAAGAACGCTCCAGGTGGACGACAGGATGAAGACTTGCTCAACTACCAACTTTGTACCGGCGGACTCACCGGCATTGAATTAAAATAGAATACTAAGATCGGTCACGATGTTTCAGAATTTGGAAGGTTGGCCAATTTCTTTTCAATCAGCTACATGCGCGTTAATGAAACAAGCCTAGGGTGTCCGTTTACGCAGTTGTGGCTGGTTTCGATCACATACCATTGTTTTCTAGGACTAGAGGCAATGGATTGACAGCTGAAACGAGCTCAGGTTTTTCGAAACAAGGCTGTCCTTAGAATACTAGCCAGCTCTTTGTTGATTGCAGGCGCTTGTGTCATCGGCTTCAAAGAAAAGTGATGGTGTGACGACAATGGAATATGACAGACAATATTGTCAAAGAAAACTCACAAAATTCAACATCCATGGGAAATTACCTATAGAGAGACATGCGATATTTTTCAACGTCATCACCTTGGGATAATCCCTGAGACCTGAGTTAGCATTACTCATGCGTGCTCTCGGGACACGTACTGATACTGGGATTGACTGCCCTTTGTATTGGAACATCAAATAATGGTTCACGTTAGCACTCTGACCACTATATTCATTCTTGTCTCACGTTTACCTTTCGCTCCTCTCACCCTGGCCTTTGTGCAGAGCTCTTGCACTCTCTTTGATGGCTTCTTTTCAGCCTTCTCCACTCTTCTCCCTGCTTCCTCAGAATCACAGTGTAGAAGCTATCGTCGAAAACTCCGACGACGCGTCATATATCTCGAGATTCCCGCATTCCCCAGTTCATGTGGTTTGGGTCAACTTCGACCCCACGAGCCCTTCCGGTCTGGATCCCAGCTTTCTCGGAAACCACCTCTCTAAATTTGAGTATACATGCTTCAGACACATGACCTTTGAGCCCAGTGAAATTTGTTCCAGAGCACCAGAGGAGTGCGGCCTATCGAATGCGCAAGTGTCACCCCGGACGGACATTTGGGGCCTTTGTGCAACCATGGCATATGTCTATGACCTCTCGGAATTCAGAGACCTTGTCGGGAGAGGACCTTCATGAGTTGTCCTTGCCGACGCGGTGCGTGACGGGTCTGGAATGCTGGCTTCGCTGCGGGGCATGGGAGAATGGCACGCCAGAGATCATCCATCAGCAGGACAAAGGCTGGTGGAGCTATTTGGTGAAGGGTCTGTTTAAGTTTATTGAATGGCATGAAAGGGAGATGGGAAGTGTGAGGTGGATAATGATGGATTCATTGTGAGGCTTAGAGTTACGCGAAGCGATTAGAATGTGAGGAACTTTACTCTTTCCGCGTGACTAGCCGACTTTCCGAGAGTGGAGATGGATAAAAGACTCTTGGGAGATTACTAGGGATCTGAGAGCTGTTTGTCATCTAAACGTAAAGGAAGCAAGATGAAGCGGCGCACAAATCGGTAATGTTCGGAGCCAGCAAAGTGTGGACAATGAACTTTGCGAACTTCATGACGACACCTTCTTTAGTCCTAGTTTTCTGCATATGTCTTGAGTAAAATAAAGGACATGTGACTATGCCGCTAACAGTTTTGCTTTCATAGTCATCTGTATTCCTGCATCATTGCTTTGAGCCCATCTCTCCAAGAGCGAGCAAACACTTTCTTTTCTTGCAAACGCCCTCTATGCAACATCCTGTGCGATCTTATATGTCGGTTATCCCGGCTTCAAACATTACAAAGAATACATTTCCAACACATCATAGCATCATCAATATCCTATGCACGTCAGTTAGGTGAAAGCCAGGGCTTTGAAGACGACTTCAACTGCATGAGGCTTTTTGGAAGATCACCAAAGGAGTATCCGAAAGGGCGAATTTGATAAAAAATTACATGGAGTGAATAAAGACCTCAACCTGCAGAAGAAGTGTCTTGTGACCGACACGTCATATGAAGGTTCTGGTTGAACCACTCGGTGAATGGTGCACTTGCCTCAAACTCAGATATATATACCAACTGTAGCTCTGAGCTTTTGGCTCGACTTCTCACCATCACCCACACTGAAAAGCCTACACTCAACAAATTACACCAGCCAAGATCTACATCAATCACGAACAACTAACAACACAGACCACACTCCTTCATCATGTCTTACCCAAACACTCGATGGTGGGCGAAGCAACAGAGAGACCAGAACGAATCACCTCACAACCAAGGCTCCTCCAGCTCTGTCACCGGCAAAGCCACCACTGGAGGATCCGCGAATTTGACTCCGAGCTGGTCCTCGAGGGACCAAGGCAGGGACGGCCAAGAGACGAAGGGCAACATCATTTCCCGGACAACTCTCAAGCCTCGCCCAGCTCCCCTGACAATGAGCAGCGGCCCCTCAACTTCCAGGCCCACCAACGGCGATCTTCTGAGACGCTTGACCATGACCAAGGCTCCCCGGGAAACCAGAAATGTTTTCCCAAGTCCCTCCTCAGTCAGCAGTATCCCATCAAGCCGCTCGATCACTGGCATGATGATGAATCGCGAAATGCAACACGATGGCAAGGACCCATACAATTTCTATGAAGATAACGACTCCGAGAAAGAGATCGACTACCCTTCAACCCCGTCATACAGTGACAGTTCCAGCAATTCCAGACCAAGTTCCAGCAGCACCTGGAGTACCCAGAGTAACCGAAGCGAGCGCGGTCGTACGCCGACATATGACGAGAGCGGCTGCCGGTTGGGGAATTTCTTCACAACTCAACGACGATGAATCAGGTGATGGGACTGAGCGGTCTATTTGATCGCTGCGATTTTCCACTTGCATGGGGACGAGAGTTTGGCAATGAGATTTGGGATTGGACTGATTACTTGCTTTGATTGTGGCGTTGGAGTTTTGTTTATACTTGATTTAGATACGCCATAGATTGGGTTAGGCGGCGATTAAATTTTAAGCTGTTTTGTTCTTGAGCCTTATAAGCCTGGCCGTAAGACAAGTGATCCGCATATAATACTATGATGGTTTATAGAGACTGTCTTCCAGCTTGCAAAAAGGGAGCCAGTCAGTCAAAGGACGTACCAAACGGCATCTGCCCACAGATACCTCGGTCAATCTCGTTGTCTGAAATGAACGAGTGCATTGTAGAGGTTCTGAGTGACCTCGAGTCTCTTGCCGTGGCAAATTATATCAGCCTTCAGATTCGGGTCTCCCCATACATAGGAGATGGCCTCGTACTCTTGTATCTTAGGATCGGACCAAGAGGCTGAATGAAGATGGCATTGGATGGGGTTATTATCATTACCGGGGAGAAGTTCTGCGATCCGGAATGAGGCCCGCGTGCCAAGCTCTTGTTTGGTACGAATACCGAAGCTCGTGTTGGGGCATCCTGATATCTCGCGTGCAATGGAGTAGCGCGTACATACTCCAAGAGGCCTAGACTTTTCGAGGACTAGAATGCCACGCGGTTCGGGCCGAGCCGCTCATCCACATCATTGCAGTTATCAGACCATTACCCCGCCTTCTCAGCTTCCAACAAATACATCCCAAGCTTGTTAAACCCTCGGTATTCAATCACCAGCGAACTTATCGCGATGACAACCGTTACTCGCTTCAGACTTGTCTTCAATGTGCCCACATTGTCACTGGCTAAATGTAAAGAGGCCATTTTCGCAGCTGGAGCAGGTCGCTATCCTCTATTCCACGATAGTCGTCAAATGAGTAGAAATAGCCGCAATCCTGAATTCGGCAAGCATAATAAGCACGACCAGCGTTGCCTTTGTCATTCGCTGGATTCGTGTGTTCGAGTACGGTCCACTGTCGGCAGCGTGGGCAAATGGGAGCTCCTATAAAATATGGCATCTTGTGGTTAAGGAGATGATGGTTCGCCCAGTATGAATAAAGGTTAAAGAGCCAAAGGTCCTGGTAGAAGACACAGAGGCATAAAAACACGCTAGCTATTGCCTGCAAGAACAATGGATGGGCCTTGAATAATCTTATCTCAACCCTACGGTATTCCATAAAGCCTACCCATTTTAAAGTTACGCTTATAATACCCATATCAGCATCTTCTTCTCTGCCCTGTCGACATAGATGCCTTATACATATGCGATACAAGTGCAACATCCCCCTTGATAGTTAGAGCCACAAAGTCAGGTCTTAGCTGACCATATCCCGAGGGTCCAATGTCGTCCTCCATGGCACGACAGGTGACATCGTGCCTACCACTCCAGTTCCTTGCCACCCCCGTACGAAGCCTTTCCCCAGTCATACACGCCCCCGCGCTCAAGAAACGCCGTCTCGTCCCAGAAGACACTCTCCAGAGCCTTTTGCACACCCACCTCTATGATCGACGGAGACGGCTGCTGGCCGGTTCGGTCAAGGAAGCGGAGGTATTCGTCGAGGATCAGGTACGACTTAGCCATTAGCCGGTTGGGCTCGGGCACCAGGCTGGTCTGGCCGCCGTGGCGCTGGCAGAAGCGGTCGAACTCGTCGTCGGTGACGAGGAACCTGCGGGCGTCGCGCAGGGTCGCAGCCGAGTCGTTCTCGCCCTCGACGATGAGCACCTGGAAGCACTTCCAGCGGAACGGCTTCAAGGCCGCAATGTGTGCGTTCATGTCCTCGGCGTGGTTGAGGCGGTTCACGACCGTGTTGAGCTTGAACTTGATGCAGTACGTGCGGCACCACGCCGCAATCTTGTACAATTGCGAGACGTTGTCGCCAGACCCGCGCCCGATCTCGATGTTGGTGGCCTCGTCAAACGAGTCGCAGCTGACGGCCAGGATGTCGATGCTGTGGCCGTGCTCACGGAGAAAGCGCTCCTTGACGAGGCTGCCGTTGGTGACGATGGACACAGACTCTAGGCGCAGTGTCTGCTTGCAAAAGTCGACCATGTCGCCCAACAGCTTCGGGTAGAGAAAGGGTTCGCCGCCGGCAAAGTTGATCTTGCGCATACCGGCCTGCTGGAGGAGCTGCAGGCCTTGCTTGGCCTGCTCGAGGGACTCGACGTGAGACGTGGTGGCCGTGTGGAAGCAGAAGCCGCACGTCTTGTTGCAGCGGCGCGAGAAATGGTAGTTGACGGATACGGGGACCTGGCCGCGGGGACTGGGGCGACGCAGCCAAAGCCAGAAGACGACAGCAGCAAGGGCTGTCAAGGCAAGCAGGGCGAGGAGGGCCATGATGATGTTTTGACCTTTCAGGTTTTGCTAAGTTGCGCGACAGCAAGGGGAAGCTCAGGCTTCGGAGAGGAAGGAGATAAGATAGAGAAGAACAAATATGGCTTAGAGAAAGAGGGAATTAGAGGATTTATCCCCGTAGACGGTGCAAGCTCTTTGTGAACGGCGCGATACGTTGTTAGTATGGTTCCTAGAATAGGGGTAATTATGTGCGTGAACGGCCTCCCGCATTAGGTGTTACCGCCACCGCCAATAGCCTAAGTGGTCTTGAAACAATATTTCTTTGCAAATTACACTACGTGAAAATCTCCGACCAGCGGGGGTACGGCATGATATTGGCATGGCACCATACCTAGGGCGGGCATTTGTATGTGTGCAGTATACACGGTTCAGGGCCTTTTCCTCGCTCCACGGTATGACAGCTGCCACTGGCTCAAGTATGCCCAGCCTGAGGATGGGAAGCCCTAGGTCAGATGTACTATGATAAAATCTCTGATCATTAAAGGTACAGGACGCTATTGGCATGCCGTGCGCCCAGAGCGGGTAATTGTGTGTTGAGGCCGGCCTCCCGCCGCACGCTATGGTGTCACAGCCCGATTGTGCCCAGCCTGCGGATGAAGAGCCCTAGATCAACTGTGCGATGTGAAAATCTCCGCCTAACGGAAGCACAGCCTACACTCGTCTCCATGGGCCGGTCTGTCTCCTCGCGCTTTTCCCTCACAGCAACACCTCAGTACAAGCCCGTGTCAAACATCACCTCCTGGGTCGCAACAGCTTCTGCGAATCGACGATGACACAGAACACAGTCATTTTTGTGCTTGGTAAGCCAACTGTCCCTTCCGTCCCCTCCTGGGCCGGAGCCTCACCATGTGTCCAGGTGCCCCTGGGGCAGGCAAAGGCACGCTGTGCAAGCGGCTCGCGCGAGACTACGGCTTCCGCCACCTCTCTGTAGGCGACCTCCTGCGCGCAGCCGTAAAGGCCCCGGACGCGAATCAGGCCGTCGTCGATTGCGTACAGAAGGGCGAGCTGCTGGGCTCGGACCTGCTCATGTCGATCTTGAAACCGCAAGTGCAGAACGCCAACGACACGCGCCCGATCTTGCTAGACGGATTCCCGAGACAGCTGGACCAGGCGAAGCTGTTTGAGGACATGGTAAGTGCTACTCATGTCAATGGATGGCTGCATGAGCTAACGGCGAGACAGTACGGTCATGCGCACCTCGTCCTTTTCTTCGACTGCCCCCGAAATCTCGCCGAAGAACGTGTTGTCACTCGACAAGCAGGCCGCGATGGGGACGACATAGACACATTCCGACGCCGATACGGCGAGTTCCTCGAGCTAAATCCTCCTGTGCTCGCCCATTATGCAGCTGGCGGCCGTCTTGTCATAGTGCGTTTGCAGCTTCCTGCAAAGCCTGCTGCCCCCATCATCGCCGTTGTCTCACTAACGCACTATGGAAACAGGTTAATACCAGCACCGATACGGAAACCACGTACGCGAAGCTCACGGAAATACTGCTGGCGGAAGAGCGTTGGACATGGCATAGAGACGAGGGAGAAGCCATGAAAGGTTGAGCGTGCCGTTAGCTATAGGGGAAGTGAGGTTGTATTCATCGTCTCCTTGACAGAGGAAGAAACAAATTTCCTTGGGGAGCGGTGTATCGCAGACCTAGAGTACATGAACTATGCCTGACGCCCCGTGTTGAACTTTTCGAAATACGCCGTGAGCTTGCCCTTGGGCTCGCCGGGCGCAAACGCCCACGCGTACCTCTTCATGAAGGCCTCCACGCGCTTGTCCATCGCTGCCGCAGCTTCCTGCTTCCGCGCCTCGCCGGGCTCCTCGTCGCCCGCGCCCGCCAGCACCAGCTGCAGCTCCACCTCGCCAACCTCGTGGCCGAAATCCATGGCGTCGAGGACGATGCGGAACTCGCCATCCGCAATCCACGTCTCGCGCCGCGTGAAAAAGTCGGCGGTGGCAGCCAGCCCAAAGTTGCAGCCCGCGCTCGCTGCCGCGTCTGCTGCCCCCGTGACGCTTTGGACATAGGCCGCAATGTCGCGCGGGTTGGTGAGCTCCTCGAAGCGCGAGTTGGTGAAGTCGCCGCCCTTTCGGATCTTGGCCTCCCAGCCGCCGTTGCGCCGACGCACCCACGCGCCGGCCGACGAGAGAATGTTTGTGCGGTCGTAGTAGGTGTCTCGGATGCGTTTGGGTGGCAGTTTGCGCAGGCTTTGGAAGTGAGGGTCTCCTCCGTGCTGGGTCAGCTCGCGGACAGCCAAGGCTCGGAACTTGCGCTCGACTTCGAGCACGCAGGGCGCCGAGAGCAGGCGCCGGGGCACCATCTTAAGTTGTCGGGAGGGTTCGTGTGTTGGCAACTGAGCGTGCTATGCTTCAGTGTTCGGTATAGTGGTCTGCGAGGCGAGCAGGCATTCTGTCAGCGTGAACAGTCGTCTGCAGAGGGTAGTGCCAGTAGGCCTCTTACCGCCACTGCGCGTCTGCCCGTCCGTCCGTACTGGTATGACGCAAGACTATCGTCAAGCGGAGTGCGTAGATATGATTTTCTTTTCCTTCTTGTTTGTTATTTATAACGCTATTATTGTGCGACTCGAAGCGCCGTGGTGGTCAGGCACCGAAAGACATGTTGCCTGAGGCAAAAGCCACCTAGGTAACCTAGGTACTACCGGTAATTCGATAAACTAGAACAAAAAGTGCCGAAATTGGTCTGTGCACGTGTCATGTCTTTTGTAATTTGATGAATTACAGCAATCTGGCCCATGCATATACTAATGGTTTTGCCGGGCGGCTAATAGGCGGACAGGTACCCGTCCCAATTACGGAGTACTGTATTCGGTATCGGCTCCTCCGTCATCGGACCTTCCATCCCATCATATTCAGAGTACGCAATTTGACTTATGCCTAGGTAGTCTACATATCTACAAATTCAACTAAAAACGCCTAAAACTTACGAGGCTTTAGGTGCCTTAAATTAGGAGCCTATTAAGGTTACACTCTTATGGATTCGACATAAAGACGATTACCGGCTTCGTTCGCCGACGATTACCGCCCACCTAAGGGCAAATATAAATCACGGGATGCCTTATTCCAAGCGATAAACAACTAGGCAGCAATAAAGAGCTACGGATTTATAACTAGAGGGTAAACCAAAAAGAAACCCAATAGGTAAATGATTACGTATATATATAATCGTCGCCGCAACCATCCCATTATTTCAAGAGAGCATCGGCAGAAAACAATAACTCGAGCAATTAGTTATAAATTCTCGGTATTAGGGAAAGAGTCCCGAGATAAGAGCACCTAGGTTCTAGGGCATCGTTCTAACAACCGGTTCTCACAGCATAACCATAAACTAAGTTAAATGTAACGCTCAATCCATTGTCACTATATCGCGATATGCCATAACATGCCGCGACAACAATATTAATCTAAGAATAATAAAACTTCTCTTTTATGCTTTTTAGACGAGTAAAGTATGTATAGAAGCCATAGTTAGCTATGATAATTAGTGGTAGCCGTGAAGACATATGTCGCAATTGCCTACTAGACTCGAGTCGAACATTTGTTGGCTTGGCCACCCAATCACTGCAATGAAACACTTGTGGCTATGCTGGCAAGAGCCCAAAAAATGACGCAGCTAGCAAATCACCTGCCCAGGCAGCGGCGAGCACACCCCGCTTCTCAAGTTCTGAAGCCCTCCCGCGTTGTCCAGACCCTTCGACATCATTGCTATCTCCATCCCTTTCCTCCGTTGTACGGCTCCCAAAGCCATGAATTGGAAGCAGCCCACTCTATGACTTCGAGCGCAACTTTTGCCTTCACGATGACCTCGTACACGTATCGCCCTTTGGGGGGTGACTCCTACATCCGAATTCTGCGAATCAACCCTGCGCCAAGCGACGATCGGTTGTCAGGGACCCTCACCCATAAGCTTCTGGATGATAGGCCCGTCTACGATGCGCTCTCCTACACCTGGGGTGCTCCTGAAATGTCCCGCACAATCATCATCGACGGCCATGAACTCTCCATCACCGCCAATCTTGACTCAGCCCTGAGGAGGATGCGATCTCGTTCGGGAGCAGAACCAACGACAATTTGGGCCGATGGCATATGCGTCAACCAGGGAGACATTCGGGAGCGAAATCACCAAGTCCGCCTAATGCGCCGAGTCTACAGTGAATGCCGAAGATGCCTGATCTACCTTGGCGAGGAGGCGGACGGCAGCGAGCAGCTTCCATTATTCATAGAGAAGCTTGTCGATTCCATGGTTCTGATCGCCAGAAGTAACGATGCCCGGCAAAGCTTTTCGATCGATTTGAGCTTGCCCAAGACCGAAGATGACGGTTGGAAGGTGCTAGCAGCTTTCCTGAGACGGCCGTGGTTTCGTCGGATATGGATTATACAGGAGTTCTGCCTTCCGGCCGATGTTCGAATGATTTGCGGTAGCTGGGAGATTCCGGGTGCGTATCTTGCTGGACTAGTGGGCACGGGTATACTGGAACTATCCGGTGCTCTCCTCGACACGCTTGGCGAGGAAGGGTCCAAGGCTATGCTAGCCCAAAAGATCCACCTGCGGCTCCGGATGTGCCTAGGACGTGACGTTGGCATACGGACTCTAACAGCCGAGAGCATACCGACTCCGACCTACGAGGGCATACCAAGGTGGTTAACTCTTATATGGCTTCTCGAAAATTGTCGCTTGTGCGACGCTACGGACCCACGCGACCATTTCTACGCCCTCCTTGGTCTGGCCGCCGATGTGGGGGACTCGTCGCTTGTTGCCGACTACTCAAAAGGTCTCGAAGAGGTAGAAATGGAGTTTGGAGGATTTTTAATCAAGAGTGGCTTTGGAGTCTCCTTGCTGTATGGCGCTTCTGAGGACCACGGTCGGGCAGGGGTTCTGCCATCCTGGCTCCCAAACTTCTGCGGTGTTGGTCAGTCTAGCTTGTCGATCTGGTCAAATAAGTTCAAGGAGAAGCTTGCAGCGAAGATTACATTCGGCTGGGATGTAAGGACTCTTCTAGTTAGCGGTCGTCGGCTTGATGCTATCAAGGTGCTAGGAAGAGCGAGGGGCGGCGAATTCTGGTTAGATGGGTGGATTCAAGAGGTTGATTTACTTGTTGCTCAAGTGGATTCTTATCCTAGCGGCGTGGATATCGAAGAAGCGCTTTGGAGGACGATCACTACCAACAGATCAGTCGATGGAAAGACCCCAGCACCAGAGGAGTACTACGACATTTACAAACGCAGTCGAGACACGGATCTCTTTGAACGACATTATCGCAATTTGTTTCCGTACGAAGCATTGGAATCATTTCATGAAGTGTTCCGGTTTCACCACGCTGTTCGAACAGGAAGATTCTGCATCACGAACGGTGGGCTTTTCGCTATGGTTCCCGACTACGCACAGGTGGGCGACGTAATATTCGTGATCGAAGGAGACCCCCAAAGGGCTACGTTTGTGATTAGACGGGAGCTGGACCGAGAAGACTTCGACTACACATGGATCGGCCATGCATACGTCCACGATATATGGAAGGTGCATAACTATGGCAAGTTGGGGTGGGAGGATATCGTTCTGAGATAGCCAGGTCTCACTACAAGATAATTAACATGCATGGACAATATCACTTTACCTACTGCAGTAGTTCTTCGACCTGCGGGAGAGTTCCTGAATGCGAGGGCGGAATTTGACGGATGCGGCTTACCCCGCTCTCAGGGTCACCGGGCGCCGCTTGCTAATGGGGTGGCTGGTGCTGCAAGACGCCTGCACTAGGGCGTCGATTGCGTATGGGTCCCAGATTGGATTGGGCCTCATACCCTTTGTCAGCGATCAAAATGCGCTGTGCCCAGTTGCGGCGCCGTAGCCGTGGCTGACACTAAAGTATCGACCGGCGGGGATGAATAGAGGAGGAAGAAGGAGTGGCAAGGTAGTTGGGGGCCAAGCACCTGTGGGCAGGGTTTGACAGTAGGGGTTAATGGCTGGTACATACTGCTCCTGTTAGGCGTTGCTCCCGTGGTACCTCCCCGCGACAGGTGCATCCTTCAAGGCCACGGGTGCAGGACATAGTCGGGAATATAATACCACAGGAAATGTTTGATGGCGAGGCTAGGCTGGAACAGCTGTGTGAGAAGACAATAAATGAGGCCCGCTTGTCGTTATTGCCATCTTCATCCGCACAATACTAGCAGTAATGTAAGTTAGATGATAGGTTTCTTATGTATAAACAAAATTAGGTCGAAGGATATAAAACCATATAGATCAAATCAACTTAATACATTGTACCTAACCTAGGCACAAGACAAAATCTCGTAAAAGATAAAAATGAACAACAAGAGCAATAAAACCGAGTTCGCGGGTGCATCTCGCGTACGTCTCACGTGCATTTCACGTGTATGTCACATGGCTCTTAAACAGAAACCCTCAAATGAGGAAGAGAAGATTGGCACCACTGAGGGCACTCGGTTGGGGTTAATCCGGACCAACAGGAGGTGCAGTTGAGGTCACTAATCCGGCAATCGCCAAATCCGGTAATTTTGCAAGGGTGGGCCAATTTTTGGGGGTGGAAATCCCAGAGCTTAAGAAGACCTTTCGTACCGAAAGGCATAAGGCATTGACATGAAGGGCAAGCCTCCTGGCTGGAGGCCATCAATAAGTAGTTGATATGTCATTATAAATTGAGGCATCGCCTTTGACACAGTGTATTGTGCACTTAGTCCAATCGAAAAATCAGGCATCCAGCGGCCTAGTGGGTGTGGGGATGGGGAGGCAGGCGGCCGGTTTCAGTTGGGTAGACACGTCATGCACTCCTCTCTCCCACAAATCAATCCAATTTTCTTTGTTTTCCAACTTTGAAAGCAGACTATTGTTCATTCCAGGAATATTTGAAGATTGTTGCGTCCACCCGGTGGTCATTTACATTATTGATCAATATATCTAGTCAAACGACATCCAGACACCGTAGGTATCCATACCCGCTCGTGGCTAAAATGACTAAATTCTCCTGTAGCTCCGTGGGTGAGGTCTATTCACATTCATGACGTCGCCCTTGTCGTATGCATTAGACACACAGGCGGATCTGGAGTTGGTTCTTCACAAACCAAATGCCCAGGTCCTTCTGCCTCTTTTCGCTTCCATGAGCTTGACAACTGCAGCAACCAACCAGGCTTTAAGGGAACTTGCGACAAAGCTTTCGCAGCGGTCTCGTCCCATCTCAACTGCTATAGCTCCAGCCCCAAACTTGTTCCAACCTCCGTCAACGACTCTAAGCGTGAACGGTGTATCAAATGGTACCACTCTCGAGTTTGCATCTGCTTACAACATTGCCCCGAACCAACTAGAGATAACTCAGCATTCCGAGGTTCGATTTCAAGTTTCTTCAAAACATTTAAAACTTGCTTCTCCTGTCTTTCGGGCAATGCTGGATGGGCCATGGAGAGAAGGGACTGCGTCCAACGGGTCTTGTCGCTCGATATCGGCCAGCGATTGGAACAAAGATGCTTTTCTGATTCTGTTAAATATTGTTCACGGCCATCACCGAGAAGTGCCAAAATCTCTCAACCTCGAGACACTTTGCAAACTCGCCACTATCGTCGACTATTACCAATGTCATGAGATAGTCGAAATTTTCGCCGACCGATGGCTTCGTACAATGGGAAATGGCATGCCGACGTGCCATAGCCCAGAGTCCACCCTCTGTCTATGCGTGGCGTGGGTCTTTAGATGGCCTGAGCAGTTTGAATGCATGACAGAACTGGCTTTGAGACATGGCGAAGGTCTGGTCGAGACGACTGAGCTCCCAATCGCAGGTATACTAGGTCTGTAATTCCTGCCTACATCTTCTGCCGTAGCTAACGTGATTGCCAGAGAGGATCGATGAAAAGAGACAGAATCTTATTAGTCAACTTCTTGAAGCGATCGATAATCTCCGCAGTTCTCTCTGCAATGACGAAGATGTCTGCTCCTTCGAATGCTCATCAATGCTTCTCGGCTCATTGATGAAAGAGATGCACAAGATCAGTCGCCTCGGACCTTTACCAACGAAGCCATATAATGGCTACAGCGTCGAAAGTCTTTTGCAGCGTATATCTAATATCCGATCACCACAGTGGTACACCCTCCGTGATCTCTCTTCTCACAAAGGCCGAAACAGACACTCTTGTAATATTATGCAAAAGATACAGCCAATCTTGGATGACACTGAGAAGAGACTGCATGGTTGGAAGTTGGAGGATTTCTCATGATTGAATTCGTTTCGTATCCCCTTGGCTCGGACGTAAACATGGGCATGATTACATATATATAGATATGATGACAAATGGCCAAGAAATAAAATATGGTGACACCCTCACCGGAGGTGGGGAGGGGGTAAAAAAGTCCGAAGGATGTAGCTCTATGCTGTGGAGGATTGTCTGAGATGAAATTTTATATTGTATTGAACATTTTAAGAAAAAAGAGAATGGAAAGGGGGCTGATCAAGTTGCTGTTGCCTCCGCCGGTCCTGGTCGCGGACCTTCATCAGAACACCTACTAATCGGTTAGGACTAATAGAGTCTCACGTGGAGCTAGTCTTGCCGTCAGGCAGCTTGTCATAGCAGGGGGGTGCCCGTTCAGGTGGGGCACCGATCATTTACCCTTTTAGCATCTTGACCCTCGACACTGCAACATACCTAACCCTGTCTGAAAGCCCCGTTCAGACAGATCCGTCACCATCTTGTCCACCGTGAAGCTCTGTGATTTGTGAACCGTGATGGCATACGGCACTGTAAGCGGAAACTGTTCGTGTACTCGCAGATGTCCAAGAAAGAAGTCTCGCCTCACGGGGAGTATGGGCACTACCTCACGCCCGTCATCGGTGGTTAAATAAGGTGGTCCGGTAAACTTATCCATCACCCATCATAATGACACACGGCGGATCACGAAGCGTATCAGCGCCGGGGCCCCATCCTAGGGTCTTCAACACCGGAAAGTGTGCCCTATAGTGAGCTATGCTGCAATGTCAGTTATTGCGGAAGCTGACTGTTCTTCCGTGATGGTTGTGGTAGTCCACGTAGAATACACGCCTAGATTCGAAGCCCGCAAATGTGTGTCTTCTGCGTTTGCACGTAGAAGCCTGTGTAGGGAGGTCATCTTGATACGCAATTGGCACCAATACCTCGGGAAGGCTTCTCGGCTTAGCTTAATAGAGGCTCTAACTCAGCGGTGTGCAGCGCTTTCTAATACACGCGGCGAATGTCGAATAAGCTGCGCACTGGACGGTTGAGAGGTTCACCATCAATATGAACGCCCTTCACTCCGTGTCCAGTGACTTGAATATCAGTAACACTCACTGAAATATGACGATTTCAATGATGTGCTTTATTCTTGTTAAAATGAATGCTGTGATATATTAGAAGCGTGGTGCGAGCGGCGAGGCTCATATCGGCGTCACTCTTTAGCACCTGGCCGAGTTAGGCGACTTGCTTTGCTAAAGAGGATTAGGGGTACAACGGTTCATTCAGTGTCGAAGATGAATGTCTAACACACTCGCTCTAGCGATTGTATGGGGGTCTTGCGTGCCGCCTGCCGTGGCCAACACAGCTCTCGCCTAGCGGTTCCTTCTTCTGTCAGGGTAACTGCATGCATGTATGTATGTATGTATGTTTGCGTATTGTTCGTCCAAGGGCTGTGAGGCCCTAGAAGTCTCCTAGAGGGGCATGGATGTGCTGAGCTTGGGGAGTCTACCTATGATCTAATCCTACATTGTTCCCTATCCAGCATACTATCGGCACAGGCGGCGCATTATATCGAGCCTGTTACCCGTCAGCAGATTGATCAGGCGCGGCTGATAAACAGTAGCCGTGGGTTCAGCCTGTAACTAGGATGCCCATAATAGAAGGTCATAGCTGTGGGTGGCCACGCTCAGATGGAGCGCGCTACGGCGTCCCCATCTGGCCGAGACCAGGTAACAGAAAGAGGTAACAAAATAAAGATAGAGAAGATAAAGGAGGGAGCGAACGTAAGTGCGTCTCGGATTGGTTTCGTCAAGTAGCGAGGGCAGACCCCAGCAAAGAAAGGGCTTATTTTAGCCAGCTTGATGAATTTGTTAAAGTTACTCCCTAATGCTAGATTTACTGCCGTGTTTGGCGAGGGAGCGAGCCTCGCTCGATGCCGTGGCGGTACCTTTCTACAGTAGAAGATATGGTCAGGTGTTTTGCGTCGGTTGCATGAGCAGACTACTCGTGCTTCGCTATGGTTGAACCTCTCGTGGTATGCGGCAAAATCCCCATGGAGGGATCTCGCTGCCAGCAAATGGTGCAAGGCTGCCCGCGGGAGCGATAGCTCTGGCGGGCAAGCCACTGTCGCCTTGAGATTGAATCTTTTGTACTCGGGACTCACGCGCCATTCCTAACCCCCATATTCCCATATGAGAGGGTGGTCAGTCAAGATGAATGATGATCTCAAGACGGAGAATAGATTAGTGATTGATTTAACTCTGTCCCGTCGTCTTATTCCTTCCTCGTCCTCATTATATTTGACGAGGCGAGGCCATGATACTAGACCCGCCGAATCTGCAACAGATCTGTAACACCACTCTGACTCTCGTGGTGCACTCTTGTGACAATCTGGGTAGAGGCATATGCAACAAAAAGGACCACTGATTTATGCCTAGTTACCAGCTAGTTATGCACCCGTGCTAAGCGATATAAAACCTTTTACCTTTTACCTTTTACCTTTTACCCTTAGGTATCCTCTGTCATACGAAAAGATGGAGCGGTGTCCAGCGATTCCCTGGCTTTTTGGCAAACTCCATATGCCTTTCAGCATATATAACATACCACCAATTAAACAACTGGCAGTTAGCTTGTGCAACAGAATACGCCTCCTCAAGCAAGTCCTCTGCAGCTGGATTCCCCTGGAGACGCAGTAGCTCACCGCGGAAATCCAAAAACGCAAACCAGATATGCCAGTCGATACTTCCAGACTCAACCTCGATAGCCCTCACTGACCCAGCCAGCTCGCGTAAGTGGACCTCAGCATCGTGAAGCCGGTTCATGGACAGTTCACAGCGGATCCGCCTGACTGCCGCCTCCACGCGCCATGCGGTCGTTGCATCTAAGCTGTCTCGCTCGACCTCTGTCTCCTGGTTCTCACAGTGAATAGAAACCTGCAGGGCACTGGAGAAGTCCCCCCAGCACAACAAAGCTGAATGAAGCCCACGTAGAGCGCTGAGAGTCTGAGGATGACGCGGCCCGAGTAGAGTACTTGAATTCTCCACTGCCTGGCGGGCGGCAAAGAGTACGATGGGCAGAAGAATATCTAACGAATCCAGGAGCGAGTCGCATAGCAACTGGAGATGGTGCCCGTGGGTTCTCAAGGTGGCCCTCTGCCTGATAAAGCGAAGAAGAATTCTGAGAACGGGAATCTGGTCATCGTGACAAAATCTACAACAGAGCTGCAGTATACAGATAATATTGATGGGACTCGGAGTCGTGTCGTCGACCACCTGACTGACATAGTCCTGGATTCCACCATTCAGTGTCTCAATGTTGAGAGCTCGGGATGCGAAGTTGGGGACGGACATGAAGGAGGAAAGGGTTTGAGCCCTCACATAAAACTCTCCAAGAGGCCAGCCATCTCCATGCCTGTGTGGAACTGTCAAACCGGTTCGGTTTGCGTCGTTCGTAGGAGCCAGCATGAGCATCTGGGCACGTTGGAAGGAGTCATGGATTGCAAATGCGGAGAGGTCCATGGATCTTAGATGGCCTGGCGACTGTAGGGGCCTGAAGAGTGTTGGATCCAATGACAGCATTAATCCACTGAGAATCTCAGGGTATTGGTTCCTTTCTGCTCTTAACCTGTTGCCATCATGAACGGCAGAGCTTGATGCATTGGCGGTGAATGTTCTTATTGACTGTCGCTTGTATATTAAGTCAGTCAAGTTATCATTTTTGACTATAAAGCTGTGAAGAAAACTCACTCCTTGGGACTTGTGTACACCCCACTTTTTACTTCTATGTTTGTACTGACGCTCACTGCGGAAATTCCATGAAACCTCAGCATCAGTCGAACTTAGCACGGGTCCAGGAGCCGTGTTTGGTCCAGGTAATGGCAAGTTACTCACCTCGCTTGGAAGCTGTGACTGGTGGCAATGGCGTCGGCAACTTCCCGTAAGGATAAGTCGTCGTCTATCCAGAGTGTGGTGAAGATCTCCCTGATCCCTTCCCACTCCTCTTCAGTGTGCTTCTGGGGCCTTTGCTCTGGGGCCATTGCTGTCCGTTCAACAGAGCGGTTATAGATGAGGCTTGAGGGGGATGAAATGGGAAATTACGGTGTTATACGGTATTGGGTTTTAATACCGTCATGTATTATTGACTATGTTTTTTGCTGTTGTGGCTGATGGCTTCTTTTCATCGTTGCAGACAATAATAATGAAACGGGAAAGATTGGAAACGAGATGGGGTATATTGACAGTGAGAGGGGTTTGATGAAAAGGAGGTGTTCATGTTGTGGCCTGGTACTCATTGGCTGCCAGCTTCAGGCCTCTCTAACTGTCCGGTTCACATGCCAGATCTACTCTGTGGCCGAGAACACGCACTTTATGCTATCTTAAGGCGAGCAGTACACCTACAAATGCGTTAGGGCGCGCACCTTTTAAGCAAGAAACACTACAGCGGGCGCAATGTTTGTCTGATCTTCCAATGACCATCGTGACGGCTAATTTAGAGTGTCCCTAGCGGAGCCAAAATGCATACTACGGTAGCACTGTACGAATCAGTTGAGTGTCATAGTGTCCACGCAGCCACGGTATTAGACAACGGTTGCATCATCATTTGGTTAGTGGTGTGCATCTAACTTTCAAGGGACAACTGAACGGTTGCGGGCCGGCCAATGACAGTCTTTGGGTCGGGGCTAGCTGCTGCAAGGACAACGCCCTTGCATCAAAGCCTGCTCTGTTCAACCAATCCCTAAGTTAACCAGTGCTCAACCTCATATCTTCCGATTTGACCCTGATCCCTCCTGGCCCCAGATCTTCGAGCCCGACACCAAACATAAATAGACTCGTGTTCGACCGATCGGTCTTCCCCTCCTCGTTAATATTCCGACAAGAATAGCCAGCACACTCTACTCTGCTGTCATCAACATCTTTCTCACTCTCTGAAGTTCCCCTTTGTTCTCTCTGAGAGACTACGATAGTACACTCCAAAAGCTGAGCCATATCCGCAAATATTACCTACCATCATGGCCGAGGACTTCGGATCTGACGGCTTCGACTTTGGTTCCGGAGGCTTTGAATTCAGCGACTCTAGCTTCGGAGGCTCTGGATTTGGAGACCGGAGTTTCCCATCTAGCAGCCCTATCCTTAACAACCACTCGACCTTCGACTTCTTTGGGGGCTGTAATCCTTATTCGGGTTTCAGCCTTGACCACCCCAAGCCCTCGGCATACAATTCTGTCCCCAAGGGGCCAAGAAACTACGAGTATGACTTTTTCGTCTCCAACCTACGCGAGGGAGATGCTTCATCGAGTTCAGAACCGCCGATGGCACCTACGAGTGATACTACGTTCATGCCCCGTACGTTCACGGCTCAACGAGGGAGGTGCGTATCGTTGCTCCATGTAGATTTCTTGGCGTTGTCTATAATTGACTCGTGAAGTAGCTCGAATGACTCTCCTGGGTACAAAGCACCCCTAAACTTCATTGACCAGAGTTAGGTCACTTGGAGTGCCTCCAGCTCCGGACTACCCAAGCTTAACATTCAACTCAAAACTCCTCGGTGGGCCAAGGCAGGGCGGTTAGAGTATGACCATAGCTTTACGTTTGATCCCCACGCCGATCTGACATTCCCATGCACCACCAAGAAACTCGTCTATAAGGCGCCTTTGGAGAGAGTCGAGTGTGGCCTAGGCAGCTATGGGGACCTTCCGACCTGGACGACAACGCAGGACACCTGGGTCGCATTCGACGTAACAGGGAGCCGTTCCAGTTGGGTCGACACTCATGTTACCCGACTCCATAATCACCTTCCGGGTGAGAGCAAAGACGATTATCTCGCTTGCATCAGTAGCAGACTTGGTTTGGATGGTGTTGGAGCTGCAGTTGACCATCACTAGAATAGCCACGCAAAGACCAAGGTTGGTTATGATATCGGTTTGAAGACAGGTGGCAAAACTTGTTTTGTTGAGCACCATCACAAGGTGGATGGGTGTGGCGAGGGCAAGGTCAAGGTCCAGCATCGGACCAAGTCGTCAGATGAGCGAGGTGGTGGGTGGTCACTGTCGGCAGCGTGGAATTATGCTACTATATAAAAATAGCTATCTATCTTATGGCTGACACATTTTATTTCTTTGAATTGTACTCTAACCATCTTGATTCCTGGGCTCCCGTCGCAGAGTGGATATTACGAGTCGACCTCGGCGTCATATAGGATAGACCGGATGCGGGGATCGTCGCGGCGGTAGACATTTGCGGAGAAACAACAGTCAAGAACGAGGGTAACAACCAGCCCTTTTTTGATCATGTCCTCGGTTACGTTTTATTAAGTTGAATCGAAACAAGAACACCCATCCAGCGCATCGAGATGCCTCCATGCTTCCCAACTGGCTGCTCGACCCGGATCGCTATACCGTGCTCACCGCGTGTGGGCCCCATGAAGTGGCGATCGAGCCCAGATTCGACGGGCAGAGACATGGGGCCTTATCCCACCTTCTTCTCAAGGTCCTCGAGGGCGTCGGTTTTGAAAAGAGATCAAAAGATATCCATAGCTATTTGTGTGTACTGTTCCGACGTTCCGGCTGACCGCAAGGCCCCGCCCCCTACGGCAACAGGAATCAAGCCTTGTTTGGGCCGGTCAACTCGGGCAATACCGCCACAGCAATTTCAATCGTCGAGAGAGACGGCACTCTCGAATTGCGGGCCGGTTACGCACATGGCATCGAGGATGGCGATCGGTTTGCCTGTACCCTCTTGGCACAGCAACAAGTGACCTTTTGCCAGAAGGGCATTCAGTAGATGCCAAGGTTGTCTGTCCATGTCGGGGCTCTTAGTAGGTCGGATCTAGGACAGGTGGGGACAGTGTCTGCCCGTGTCCGGACGGGATGGATGGCGAGGGCCCTGACTCGACTCTCCCTCCGATGGTTCTCTATTAGGCTCATGCCCGGCCTGCCAGATCGGGATGGATGGGTTAAGGCTCTCGCTGAGTGGTCACTTCATGCCCATACCGACGCAGATGACCAACCCTTTGCGTTTGACGTTGCATTGAGGCATGATGGAGAATACCAGATCTTGGACGAATGTGGCAAGAATTAATCAATTTACCAACGATGCCGCAAGATCAAACCAGCATGTACCAAGTCAGCGGTGTCTTAGGAGGACCTGCCATGGTTCAGATTGGTAAAGGACCTAGCCAACGATACACTGACGGATTCATTCCAGAAATCCTTCATAGTCCGCATTTCCAACAACGGAAGGTATTTCAATCCAGATCACCCAATGGAAGTGGAGCATGAGGCCACGGCATACTTGGTCGTGGAAAACCATGGCGACAAAGCTCTCTATGTCATTCTCTATGATCTTGGTCCTTCTTGGCAAGTAGAAAACATATATAAGGGGACCTCTGTAGTTGTTGAGCCTCATAGCGAAAGGAAATTGTTTAAAAATACTATTGAGAAGAAGCTCTGATGTGTTGACAATGTGTTCTTTGTTATAGTTAAAGCCCGGCCCTTGATGGCATAACTGAGCCACAAGACCATCATTAGTTAGGCTGCAACTGCCTCGGTGGTTGTCTGCCCTATGTGATGACAAGAAACTCGTCCTCCTGAATTCCCGCCATCCCCTTCTTAAATATCCTGCTACCAATTTCCATCTGAACTTCAGTCAAGAAATTGGAGATGTGTTGTTTCGGACAAGTTTTAGGTACCAGATGTGCATGCCAACTGCAGGTAACGACAGAGATTGGACATAGGTATTTATATATCCCAGAAACCTGCCCCATCCCTATCTAGATTATGTAAATTGAGTGGCTCCCATCTTTATACTCGACACAAGGTATCTCTCGTTTCCCAAAAGCCGTCGATTCTGATCGATCGTTGGCTGGCAAAACGTCTAGATCCCTTCCCTCGTTCCAGTTCGCCACCCCTATCCTCCGAAACGTGCCTGTACCTGGATTGACTACCTTGAGAAGCAGATACTCAATAGTTTTCATCACAGTGGCATGAGAATACTCTTTCGCTGGCATGCAGAAGAGCATGTCATTGTCGGTATCTTGGCCAGAATGCTCCGCCGGGTTATCGAGACATACGTCCCAATGTATATGCCACCCGGGGCCCTTGGTTCTAACTCCCTCAACTGCTAGCTCCCAGGTGAAGAGGTCTGAACTGCCATCGTGACCGCGGAACAGTTTTAATTGTTTCAGTGATCCGTTTAGTCGTAGCCATCCGCCCCGGATCGCCCCCGTCGTATCTTCGGTGACGTAGTCCAACTGGTAACCCTCCACATGGACGAGGCTACAATCAATGGAGCTTTGGCTACTATCACTATGTTTTATGACACAGTTTCTGACTGACGCCCATGACCAACTTGGTGCGATGTATGTGTCGTAGTGCGACGGCTCAGTTTCGCCAGCTTGGTTGGGCACCCGCCAAAGCAAGTCGTCCTCAAGGCAGCCACGCCTCATGCCTGCAACAATTTCCTCTTGGTGGACAGCAGAAAAGTGCTTGAGAATAGCCGAGAAAGCAATCAATTTGTCGCTGGGGAAGCTTAAATTCTTGGAACACTTGGAGTACGCTTCAACGAGGCGATAAAAGCCAGAGTATCCTCGGGCTGGACCACACTCTTGGCCAGAGTCTTTCTTATCCAAGCAATCTTGAACGGGCTCGTATTTACGCTTCAAGCCCATTATTCCCGTGATACTACTATACGGGTTCGTCTCGGCGGCTTCGGTCTCGCGACATTCCCAAAACAACTGCTGATTGCCGAAATGCAGGCCTCTGGGCGACATGAAACGTTCTTGCACCACCCATGCTCGAGTGTTGATCCGAGCGACCTCAACTTCGGCATTGAAGTTTTTATCCATGAATAGGTACTTGCGGGTGACATCCGCCCTACCCCGATGGGCGATTGTGCTCCAGTGAAACGCGTGCTCAGTGAAGGCCGGAAGCATCGTTGCAGGGTCCCGTGAGGCGAACATGGAGTGGGAGCTATCTGGGGTCTCTGCTGCTACAATATTGCACAACGACTGAGCGTATACCTTATGCATTATAGACGCCTCCTTGTGCCAATCAGATAGATCGTCTTTATCCTGGAAAATGCAGAGTGCATCAATCCAGATATAGCGCACACCTAGTCGCCGTGCCACACTCGAGGCCTCTTGGAATGTTTGTGGAAGATCCGAGGGGGCGAAGCCGTCTAAAAGCATTTGGTATGAGCTTTTGTTTAAGGTCAATGAATGTCCTTTTCCCCAAGAGTGGCTAAGAGTCATGTAGGGCCCATCAATGGTCGTAGTTGCTGTTTCAATAAGCTTGATTTTGGGTATCCCGTCGGCATGGAGCGCTCCGGAGTCAAGCAAACGCGTGGGATACCATGCGCCTTCAGTCGAAGTGTTACATCTTGAGTGATTTTTTAGACAGTTGTGAAGCCAATACTTGGCAAGCGCAAAAGTTTCTGACGATTCTGTGCTACGTGACAAGCGCTCAGAATCGAGGCGCCCAGAATCAAGATTTTGAGAATTTGTGACTACGTGCGGGTCAAATATGGCTCCTGAAACAGGGAATGCGAATGGTCAAGTTTACCTTCACGAACTTTGAAGAGCTTGCCATGTCTGAAGTTGCGGGCAGGATCCGGACTATCACAGTGGAGGAACATGCCGAAATCGAAGTCGCCCAACGGTTGATGCAGCATGCTAATTGTTGTGAAAGCCGGTGTTCCTTTTGCCAGGCTATATTCACCAGATCCATATGCCTCACAGATAGCAGTCCATTTCTCAGGCGCGAGCGGTATCCATAACGCAGAACACAGCCAGCATCCTGCATCGACGGATCTTTGAAGGCTCTGTAAAGTGAGGTGGTGAGGGTGTCGAGAAAGGAATACAGGCTCTGGTTTTCTGTATCCCTGTGAATAATCGTGAAGCAAGCTTCCCAAAACATCCTGACATGTCTCGCAAATCATGTTGTGAAGGGTGACTAGCAAGAAGTTAAGTGAAACCTTGGGCACACTCCGTCAGCGGAGAAAACAGGAAAATGAAAAGAGGAAGAAACAAAGCGGGGTCATCTGCTGTCTAATTAAGTCTGACCAGGCAGCCATTAGCCGAGAGTCCTCCAGGGGGGAATCAGCACTTAGGTTTTCAAGACCACGACCAATTCTTAGGCTTAAATGCAGTCTTGATGTATGATTTTCCGTCTAAAGAATATAGAAAAGACACTTTTATTATTTTTTTTTGGGAAC
>NKCJ01000300.1:0-50567 GCA_003947015.1 Fusarium sp. AF-6
GATTCGTGGACAGTATCCGTAAAAGAGAGCAAACTTGTTATCCCTACACGGGACACTCTCCCCGGAACGCCGAGGCTGGCCGCCGCCGCCGCTTCCACACCGGGACTCCGGATCAGCCACGGCGGCGCCGGGCGGCGTTGGGCATTAATATTCCAGCGGCACAGCACACACAAACTATTGTATCAAAACATGGATTTCCTTGCAAAGAGAGGCTGAAAATTTTGGGCAAGTCATGATCCGCAGAACTAGCTAGTTCAGTGACAGACGCCTGCTAGTAGATGGGCAAGCCCTAAGCTGCAGGGACAAGGACGGTTATCAGTCAGAGGATCGTCGGCGCCAGCGTGTGACAACGGCTAGTAGCTTTAATAGTTTCTGAATATCCCTAATATGATATGAGATGACGGAATAGAACCTTTTGTGCTCGCCTATAGCCTTGGCTGTGTCCCCATGAACCCGGCTCACCGGTCTGAATGGTGTCACCGGCTGCCATGTCCACCAGCCTCCGGTTTACTAGACTAAATATTTTGACCGCCGGGTTAATTATGTACGAAATTAGTTGTTTGGGTGGCAAACTGCAGGGTCTTCAGGGTCTGGACTCTTCACCCATGGCTGTGGTTGAGCCAGGGCATTGTCATGTCAGGGGAAAGAACTGCATACTTGGAGCTCCAGCACTACGAAAGCGAGAACAGCCAACGTTCCCTGGTAAATGTTAATATTTGTTCTACCTTTACCACATTTTTCATATCGTCACTCTCCTATTGTCGTCATCGACTCCGAGTGTTCATCTTGCACTTGTGGTGTTCAGCTACCCTATTGAAGATCTCAAGATTGAGAACATCAACCGTCCCATATCGCAATCCTTGTTCGCATCACTCTTTATTCTTCAAACTCGATCTATAGAGAGCAAGATGGTATGGTCACTGACGAGCGATAAACATTGTATCATGTTTCACACTCCCGTCTTGAGCAGCTGTCACACAGCAGGTAGGCTTGTTCAAGTAAACCATGTGTCTACTTCATCACACTTGACCTGACATTGATTCATTGCAATTCAGTGTGATGTGTTATCGGTGAATCACCACCATGAGGTTCACATATTGGCCCTTGCGTTCATCTCATCTGTGAGGTTGAACATCGATACAACAACCCAGCACATCGACCAGCACACTCACCAGTATGAGCCCGTTCTTTTACATCCAGGTAGACGTTTTTGAACTCAAAATATGTTCGCCAATGTTCACCAATGTCCACTCCTTGGCGTTCCCCAGCTCACGGTTTGTCACTATTTATAAACTCGACGCCTTCCCCTTCGCCTCCCACCAGCCCATTTGCTCTCAGAGTATTACTGTTCGGACTCAGTCCATTGTTTTACATGTAAGCGAACGAGCCCCGGGCGTACGCGTGTGTTCACTTGCTTCTGGGTCTGTCATCTCTGAACAACGGCTCATCACTCCTGTGATGAGACGGTCTTGGCCAGTACACATCACAGATCAACCGGGTAGACAGTGAAACGCACCATCTAAGCTAGAGTTCCGTAGAAGTTCTTTAGCTAATAGATTACTGCCTTCCATGTTCTGTCGAGAGCCATTACTATAATGGTGTTCTTCATAGCAGTTGATCATGCCCCTCGTAATAACTACTGAGTTCCCTAATCATCTCAATTCCTGTTCCTCAATGCAATCCACCTCAGGACCAACATCACCGTACATAGCCATCTCATGAGAGAACGCCTGAAAAACACCATGATAACAACTTCACCAGTGAAGAACAAAGTCTTTCCTCACGACTATAAATTGGCTCAATGTCCCTCCTCAACCATCTATCCTTTCTCAAACCCACACACACATTCGACGAGAGAGCAAGCGACACAACCAACGTCAACTCTACCACTACCAAACTGCTTACTCTTCCTTACACCACCCCCTTATATCTGAGTTTTCATCATGCCTCAGAACTCTACTAAAAACACTGTCGCGCGAGGCACTACCCAGGAGACCAACCAGTCTTCCGCTCAGGGTACTGCCTCCAACACCACCAACGGGGCCGGCTCTGCCAACACTGGCCGGCCTCTCCACCACACTCGTCGTAGCGACCCCCGCGACCTAATCATCGTCGAAGCCTCTGACAATACCCCCAAGGAGGAACCAGCCATAGCTCATCGCACCTGCCCCCGAGGTCGTCCCGTCAGCCCAAATGACCTTGCCCACATCGACCTCTCTGACCTATTCCCCCAGGAGGAGCCAGTCATGGTTTCTCGCGAAGAGGTCATCGACGATGAGTGGATCAAGGAATTCCCAAAGGACAACCAGAAGGAAGGTGACAATGCCCAGGGGTCTCGCGAGTAGAATACCGAGAACCTCCAGGATGCCGACGACATGGTCCATAACGGCCTGGAAGTCCACTTCCTCGATGATGATGATGGAATTGAGGCCGATGACGAGTTCGAAGTCGTAGATTACCTCAGCTATGAGGATTTGGTTGAGCTCGAGTGGCTCGATCATAATGCTATCGCCGAGCTGTTCCTGCTCTTCCCCCTGGGTTGCGTGGCTATTGACCAGCTCGGCCGAGTCCAGCCCGGCCCCCAGTAAGTTTGACTGTATTGACAAGTTGTGATAGTGACTGATTAAGTAGTGCCGACATGACAAACCAACCCCCTGTGAATTGGGAACATGATAGCTCGGGTTTAAGAACACAACGAAACTCGAGTGAACAAACCAAAGGACGGACAGGGGCCTTTTCCTTCGTTAACGAGTTCCAATCATCACAAGAGACTGCTGGTGGCCAACAGGAATAGAGACTCCGGCAGTGAGACAGATAAATGAATTCTTAAATAGAGAATCACTAGACTTGACTAGGTAATAATAAACTTGTTTGAACACTTGTACCTCCACCAATGTGAATTGATATTGTTTTACACTCTGGTACCATTAGAAGTAAAGCTTTGTAGCTTGCCATCATCTGCCATCCATTGAGGCCTTCTTGGTCCTCCCAAAATGCATAAACATGTCTAAACATGACCATGGCCACCCATTCACCAACACCTAACCATGATCTGGACTCCCTTCTGCGCCTTGCTCCATCAGACATGAGGGTCCACAAGCTCCCAGTCGTTGATGAGATGACCCTCACTTCCGCACATCAGAGGACTGTCAGTCGAACGAGCCACCTTGTCAAGGGCCTTTTCCATGTTTCCATCAGAGCGGCTGCTGCTAGGCGTGAACGTGCCCGAGCCGCGCTCATCGGTCAGGCCGCCCGACGTTGAAGAGACAATACTGCGCTCTGCGTCTTTCTATTCCGCATTTCGCTCTGTCCCTCCACGCCAGAGACCGTAGAAGCCCTCGCAGTTCTTCCACAGCTTGATGGTTCCATCCTCTGATCCAGTCGCGTATAGCTTGCCGTCGGGGGCAAATGCGATAGACCAGATAGGGCCGTGATGTCCCTTGTGCGTATCGATTTCCACCTCGTCGTCGTAGCGAATCACCTTGGCCCACGTTCCGGGTTCCTCACCGACAACTAGCTTTCGACCCTTAACGTCGAGCGAAACGCTGGCAATCGTGTAAGGGAGAACGATGCGCTTCAGCTCGTCCATAGCTCGGTCACCGCCCCAAAAGTACACCGTCTTTCCAGCTGACACAGCAAGCACTGGCTTTCCGCCGCCGATGTCGTTGGGCGAGCTGTATTCGTGTGCCACCGAAACCATCTCGCAGGACTTGATGTCTCCATCAAGCACCTCATGACGGATGCAGGCACGGCTTGGCAGGTCGAGCCATCGAATTGTCTTGTCCGAAGCGGTTACAACAATGTTGGGGTCCTGGGTCCAGCAGATAAACTTGATGGAGCCGGTGTGAACACCCTCGCCGATCTCGAAGCCCGCCGAGGCGGGAATGACGGCCGGAGATCCAGAACCGGAGGCAGCGAGCTCCGTAAGGTCAAAGACACGAAGCTTCTTTTCCATGCCACCCGTGGCGACGAGGTCAGAGTTGTCCGGGGGGTATGCGACAGCGCGAACAATGTGGTCGTGCTGAAGGGTGTACAACAATTCGCCCGTGTGAGTGTCCCAAATCTTGCTACACCGCGTAAGCGACACCGATGATCGAAATTGAGACAAGACTTACGCAGTAAAGTCGGCCGACGCTGTGGCAGCGTTCGAGTTGTTGGGGCTTAGTCTAGCTTGCCAAACAGCACCCTTGTGACCGATAAAGGTGCCGATCCTGGACGAGTCAGAGGGGCCAAGAGACTCGAGGATCAAGTTTCATACCAGTCGCCAGTGATACCATCACGGAGCATTGGATTTCCATCTAGTGCGCAGTCACAGTCAGCACTTATCCTGCAGGAGAGAAACAAGCGGCTCACCTTTGCAGGCCGAGATCATGTAATACGTATCATCCTTTTCCAGGGTGGAGAACGCAATGTGAGGAACAGGTCGGGAGTGACCGTGACAGGTCAGAGGAACATATTGTCTAGGTTCAGAAGCCATCGCGACAGAGTTGAATGTTGATGAGAAACGGTCGTGTCTCTTGCCGAAGCTGGAGGGAAGGTCTAAGCGGGTTTTTGGGAAGGATGGTCCGAGGCGAGGCGAGGCGAGGTCGTGAAACGGCAGGAGACGTCTGGCCTGATAGGGACAGACAGCTTTCTGTCGGAGGTTCAAGTCAAAGGAGAGTATCGTTCGTAACGGTCGTTAAGCTTCGTGAAGAGCGGTCTGTGTCGTGACTCGTGGGAGCAATTGTCGCGTGTCGTCGCAGGAGTGTGGAGCGTCTAGAGCAATGACGGAGTTTCAAGGAGGGGAAAAGCGAAGAGAGGATCGGAGACGGTGAATCAATCAATCGTGATAGAGTCGGGGCGTGTCGCAAGGCACAAGGCAAGCCTAAGAAGCGTGATCGTGCCCAAGATCAAAGCCCCCGCTGAGATGGAAGCAAGGGAAGAGAATAAGAAAAAGAGAAGAAGAGAGGCGGAGAAGAGGGAGGGCGGTGGATGGATGGAATTTGTCACTGGAAATCTTCGCGAAGGAAGGACGGACAGGACAGGGCAGGGAACAGCGGCGCGCAATCCAAAGAAGGAGGGTCGCGCTTGCCCAACTTGTACAGCGGGGTTGAGCGGTGGAGCCTGGCATGGAAGGAAGTCTCGAAAACGGGCAGGTGTGACGGACTGATTCTGCACCGCCACAGGGCGGGGTAATGTCATGTTCTCAATTTGGTAGCCAACGCCTACACTAACATTGTTCATACTGGAGTCTGAAAGTCTATCAACGGTTGCAGACTATATCAAGGTCAATCTGGATCCATAGCAAGGCATGTCGAATCTCATGCTCTCTCAGTCTCGATCTCAATGTCTTGAATCAGCCTCATCGTCTTCTGGCGCCACGGATCCCCAACAGCGCAGGCCCACTCATGATCCACCCAAGCACTAACCCCCAATCTCGGTGCCTCGCGGCCATCGAGCAAGCAAAGGACAGCTCTGATCAGTCGTGAGACCTCAGGCTTGGAAAGCCCAGAGGAAAGACCGTGATGGAACCGGCGTGCAAGTTCACTCCCTCTCATCATGTCAGCAAGATCTTCACTGCCCTGACGTCTCAAGCACGTGGAGAGAAGCTTGTCATCTGCATAAAGACCTGCAACCCCTCCATGCAGGTTGCCAAGGTTGGCCGTGAACAAAGAGGGACCAAATGCCTCGCGCGCTGGAACAAAGCGCGCATACTGCCAATCAATGACGGCAGTGATGTTGTAGTCCTTGTCGACAAGTAGATGATCCCCCAGATCGTCAGCGTGCTTCAGATAGAACGGGCCAAAGCCTAGGGGGGTATCTGCCAGTACGGGGGCAACTCGATCTCTCAGCAGACGGTAAAACAGGAAGGCCTCCTTGGCATGTTCTGGGTAGAGCTGCCCGTCTGCAACTAAATGCATCTGATGCTCTGCGATCGAAGTAAAATAGTCACCCGGCGTGTGAAAAGGTCCATGTTGTTCAAGTCTATGATCCCGATTGCTTGCGATGGGTCCTTGTCTCATCATTCCGTCGCTTGGGAAGAAGGAGAAAGCCTGCGTTCGAGGATGATGGCTGATCTCGATGAGAATTCTGGCGTACTGGTTGTAAACATGTGTCTTTTGTTCGTTGGTGGCAAGTTGAGGGTTGAACGGCCGCCCTGGCATGGCATCTTCGAGGATGTAGCTCACCCCGACTAGGTTCTCAGGGTCGGAAGCGAGTCCATACCCATGAGCCCTTGGGGTAGGAAATCTGACATTCTCCAACCATTTGAGTGTAGCGTACTCGCTCTTGACCACGTACTCAGCAACTTCCAGGGGAGTGCTTTCAGAGGTTGAGTTCCGAGGCATTCGAGCGAGCCACACCACTCCATCTTCAAACAGAATCCAGGCGTGGTAGTTGGAAGTACCCATCATTGAACCACGTCCGGTGTACTTTCCAGGACAAAACGCGCAGCATTTACCGTCGCGGAGAGAACTAGCAACTTGCAAAAGCTGAGACACATTCAATTGGGCGAGGATAGCCTCGACCTCGTTGCGCGCTTCTGTCACGTCGTCATCATCGGACATCTTGTCTCATTAGCATGTATCCAGACAGATTCCTTGATAAGAACTTACATGGTCGTCTGGAGAACAACGGTGATACCGGGGAAGCATATGAATAGCGCACAAATCGTCCAAACAGGAACGACATCTTGGTCCACGGACGCTTGGTCGAGTGCACCACCGGTATGAGCATCTCGCGAAGCGAGGGACCGCTGGGAGAGGGGCTGGGACCCGAGTTGACATCTCTCTCACTTGAGCGGCCACGAAAGGGTCATTCCTCCACTCAAACAAACTGGCATCCCACCATTTGTCCCAATCGAGAGGTTGGCCTTCAAAGGTGGCAACCAAGCCTTGAAATGCGCCGATAGCCTCGGCGTGATCAAAGCTCACCGCCATCCCTAAGCCAAACATAAGTCGACGGATCTCATCGGACTTATAGAAGTTGAACGGTGATCCACGATGTTGTAGTTCTCGGTCCAAGAATCTGTCCTCGTTGGTCAGTCCGACTTCACCGTGGAATAGATCGCTAATATCCGAGGACATGACCGAAGGACCAAAGGTCTCGTATGTCGGCAGGATTCTCGCAAAGGTCCAGCCAATGACACCCGTGATTTGAAAGTCATCGTCGACAAGGAGGTGGGTGCCTTTATCGTCGGGGTGCTTGAGGAAAAAGGGGCCCGCGTTGGCCTGTCCCCATCTGTTCAACCAAACCCCAGTCTTGATCTGTCGCAGAATGTACTTGAACATGATATATGCGTCAAGCGAGAAATCGGCAAAGATTTGCCCTTCAGTGATGAGCTTGAGGTGTGCAACAGCCCAGGAACTGTAGATATCCTCGGCATGTTTGAATGGGCCCATGCAAGGTAGCATTGCCGTGTTGTCACTCGCCATGGGGCCAACTTTGATTGTTCCGTCATGGTCGAACCTCAAGGATCCCGACTCTTCAAAAGGATGCGAGGTCAGAGTGTATAGCATATCAGCCCATTGACCCAAGACTTTGGCCATTTGCTCCTCGGAGGCCGAGCGAGAGTCAAAGGGTAGTCCAGGCATCATGTCGATGAACATGAAGGCAACGCCAACATCGTTCTGTGGATCATCGTACAGACCATACCCATGTAGACGTGGTGCAGGTAAATCAACAGACTCGAGCCATCGAAGTGTTGCGCATTCGCTAGCCAGAACTTCGTTGTCGAGTTGTTTGTCAAAAGACCAGTATGTCTCACGTAGAATTCTGGCAAGCCAAACAGTCCCATCCTCAAAGATCAACTGGAGATGGATGTGCCTGTCTCCCATCAGGTGGTAGCCCATGGGATCTTCATCGTTGAGTTGACATGGCTTGCCTCCAGAAAGCTCTGTTGCGCGCTTCACGAGAGCAGCATGGTTGATCTTGTTGCTCAGGGCAGTCAACTCTGCTGTTCGGGCAGCGACTAATTCGTCACGATCGAGAGCCAAGTCCTTGAGACAGGCTTAGAAGATTGATTTTTGGCACGGGAAATGGACCTTACCTTGCACGGGTGGTGAACCCCCTTAACATGGCTTGAGCAATACATAGCTTCGCATCGCTCACAACCCCCGACATCGATAGCAGCCGCGTTTAGACATCCGTCAACGACGCAAGCCCAATAAGGGGACATGGTGCTGGGAGATTCAGGGAGAAGAGGCTGGTTTCAAGTGGACAAGGCTCGGCACGGAAAAAGCAGTCCCTGGCAAAGACAAGGCTCTGGAGAGCGTAATAGGAAAAGGACAGACGGCGGGCTGGGGGGGAGAGAGGACAGCAATATAATGGACAAGCACGGCAGCCATTTGGGCTCGGTGAGACATGGCGACCAATGACTTCTGAGACAGCCTCATTGTATTGGTTCCCCGCATTGTGATTATGTGTGATAGCCTTTCTCTTCGGGTATTGCAAGATTAGAGGGGCGCGGCCGGTGTGTTGAGGCGATCAAGGTCTTGGATCGGCTGCATCACTAGTCTCCACCACATCGTGAAGGTGTCGATGAGATTCGCTAACCCATGTTAACACGGCAGGTTGAAATAGCCTGTGAGGGCGGCACGGCACGGGATGAAGGGAGAAAGCCTTTTTCACCGCGGAACCGGACCACAAGCAACTTGAAGCTAAGGTGGAGGTGGCTGATCTCGGTGACGCAGTGTGGCTGGAGCTCATGCAACGAGGGGCTCGGCTTAGCTCCTACAGGCCAGTCCATCCCGCCATGTTCCAGTATCATCATCTATCAGCTTCCATCATCGACCATCCTTTGAGTACGACGTTACGATTTGTCAAGCTCTAGGCTGCACTGCATTCATAGTTCTTTGACGTTTCTTCGTTGTTTACGAGATAGCAAGCAAGCCTTGTCTTTCCTCCCCCCCATAATCACCACAATAGACTACCCCTCGCAGAGCGGTGTCCCGTCCCATACTCCCCCCTGCAACCCAAGACCAAGATGGCCGACTTTAAGTTGTCGGCGCAATTGGTTGGCCATGAATCTGATGTGCGCCTTTCCTACACATTTGGCCTTTTCAAGTACTAACAGTTCTCTCAGGTCCGAGCCGTCAGTTTCCCATACCCCGATACCGTCCTAACTGCCTCCCGCGACTGCACCGTCCGTGTATGGCGTCGCAACCAAGACTCCCCTCCATCGTTCGATCCATCCCTCCTTAGTCGAGGCTCCGAATACATCAACTCTATTGCCTACTTCCCTCCCTCAAGCGACCGTCCAGATGGTCTCGTCCTGTCCGGCGGCAAGGATACCATCATCGAGGCCAAGTCACCCAAGGCAACCAGCTCCGACAACGCTGAGCGTCTTCTTGTCGGACACGCTCACAACGTCTGCGCCCTCAACGTCGCACCAGACGGTACATATGCAGTCTCTGGCGGCTGGGATGGTCAGGCTCGTGTGTGGAATCCCCAAAAGTGGGAGACGGAGCTCATGCTCACGGGCCATGAGAGCATGGCGGTCTGGGCTGTCCTTGCAGTGGATGACCACACCGTGTTGACAGGTTGCGCCGACAAGAATATTCGCATCTTCGATCTACGACAATCTGTAGCTGGAGAGGTGTCGCCAAAGTCAACAATCCACACACCTGACGTTGTCCGCGCTCTCACCCTGGTACCTGAAGGCCACCCTAGCGGCGCAGACATTGCGAGCGCCAGCAACGATGGAACCATTCGCTTGTGGAAGTTCAACGGCCAACAGGTCGCCGAGCTCCATGGCCACGAAAGCTTTGTCTACAGTTTGGCCAGCCTTCCCACCGGCGAGCTTGTCAGCTCTGGAGAGGACCGAACCGTCAGGATATGGAGGGGCACCGAATGCGTCCAGACCATCACCCACCCCGCCATCTCGGTGTGGACGGTGGCAGCCAACCCCGAAACCGGCGATATTGTTACAGGCGCAAGTGATAGCATTTCTCGCGTCTTTACTCGAAGTCCCGAACGAACAGCCGACGTGACGACACTTAAGGAGTTTGAGGAATCCGTCAAGGCGTCGGCGATCCCTCAGCAACAGGTTGGAGGCATCAACAAGGAGAAGCTTCCTGGCCCAGAGTTCTTGACCTCTAAGTCTGGTACTAAGGAGGGCCAAGTACAGATGATCAAGGAAGACAATGGATCTGTTACGGCTCACACGTGGTCCATGAGCCAGCAACAATGGATCAACGTTGGCACTGTCGTTGACGCTGCTGCCAGTACAGGCAAGAAGGTCGAGTACCAAGGACAGATGTACGATTACGTCTTCGACGTTGACATTGAGGATGGAAAGCCTCCGTTGAAGCTCCCCTATAATCTTTCTGAGAACCCTTATGACCGGGCAACCAAGTTCCTTGGCGACAATGAGCTGCCCATCTCATACCTTGATAACGTGGCCAACTTTATCACGGAGAACACCAAGGGAGCTACTCTCGGCCAGACATCTGGGCCTAGCGGACCCGATCCTCTTGGAACTGAGTCAAGATACCGTCCTGGTGAGGATACCCAGCCCAAGGTACTTCCTCAAAAGGAATACCTCAACATCACGGCTGCCAAGTATGAAGGTAAGCAGTTCGCTCCAACAGGCTCATGACATGGACTAACAGATTGGCAGCAAGCTTCAACAAGATCCTCACCATCAACAAGAACATGATTTCGTCCGGCCGCAAAGACGCAGCCCTCAACCCATCAGACGAATCTGTCCTCGCAGACCTCCGCTCCGCCCTTGAATCATCCCGACCAGTCCCCCAAACCTCTCTCCCTCTGCTCGTTCGCATTCTCACCCAATGGCCCTACTCGGACCGTCTCGCTGGCCTCGATCTTCTCCGATGCGTGGCAAAGTACCCTCTCGCCGCCCAATTCTCCGACTCAGAGGTTGGCTCTCTACTCGACCTCGCAATCGCAGCAGCTCTTCCAGACGGCGAGAAGCCCAGCGACAATGCTGCCATGATGGGCCTCCGAACTCTCGCAAACATGTTTTCGTCGGCTAATGGCCGATCAATCATCAGCGCGCAGTCGGACAAGGCCATCGCCCTCCTCGAGCGTGTCGTCGGCGTCTCAACAGACCCCATCGGCCCCTATAACCGCAACGTCCTCATCGCCACTACCACAGCAGCCATCAACCTCTCCGTCCTCGTCCACCGCGAGCGTCTCCTCACCCCAGACCAGCGTCGCCGTCTCGCTGTTGTACTTGGAGCCATCCTCTCCCGCGACGGCCAGACCGACTCGGAGGTCCTATACCGCGCCCTTGTAGCCCTAGGCACTCTTCTCTCCGCTTCCAAGGCCGAGATCAAGGGTCTTGGCGTCAAGGGGTGGATCCAGGGTGCCGCTTCGGGCAACGTAGAGGACCGCGTCAAGGCCGTCGCTGCCGAGTGCGCCAAGCTAGCTCCGTAGATGTGATTGTGACGAGAACTGTAACTCGGCGGCTATTGGGGGCCGCCAAGACCCGGATGGATCTGGTTCCACTCGAGATTGCAGACGGGACGGACGGATATACGGAGTTGGTGTGTGTACGGATTACATAGAAGTAGAAGCATTCAGAGAATACATGATCCATCCAGGCCTTTTAACGAATCTGTGAACCATGTCTTGCTCTCATATCTGAACCAGCTATCCCTCGAGATATTACCAAGTACACAGTATCACGTCGTCATTCACAAGATTCTCAATGTTAAACTTCATAATCGTAGATTCATGTCTCTTACATCAAGACACCTCATCTCATTCCATTTCCTTGAGATGAAACCACCACCCATCAGGACATTGTTTGTCCAAAGGAATGAAGCAAAAGAAAGTATAAAAAAAAATAGCTCCTCCAACACCATAACAAAAACTTGCGATATCATCTAGCCCAGACTTGGGGAGGGTGTATTATCAGACAAATAATAGAAACTCCGTAGGGATGTATAATTCCCCCATTCCCAGAAAACGCCATGCATGAGTTGCCCAAATATACATTTTTCTTCTTCAAAATCTCATCCCTCATGCGAAGGAGAGAGCCCATAGAGCTGCGCCTACGAGAGGTAGTAGGGTGGCCCAGCTTACTTGATGAGGGGCCCTTGCGCTCGAGTCTTTGACGTATTCATCTGAGCCGGATGCCTTGGTCGTGATGGTAAAGACCTCTGCGAAGCCAATGTCGGTCGAGTTGAAGCAGTTGGTCTTGTTTACCTCGGCAAGTCTCTTGTCTCCTGGTTCGGCAAAGATGATGTCAACGCACTAAGAAGAACATTTGTTAGCTCCAAGCTTTCCCGAGTCAGTGACAAAGCTGGTACGTACAGAGTACAAGGCAGCGCCGTGAGTGGCAAGCTCGACAATTTGAATCGTCGCCTTGTCGCCAGCCTTTACCGTCGTGTTCTTGGGAAGAGGCACCTGAGGAAGACAGATGGTTCCGGGGAATGGGTTGTTGGTGGGACCAAGAATCTGGAACTGAGGAACCATGGGGAGTGTCATGTTTGCAGGGCCACCGTCTGGGCCATCATCGCCGAATCCCATGTTGATGTAGGCAAAGGCAGTCTCGTGGCCTCTGAACCATCCAGGTTGGAAGGCGATGGCACCTCCTCTCGTGGGCCAGTAAGTGCGATTCTGTGTTACGTTGTGTCCGCCACCTGCGCCACGAGTCAACGGGGTTGTTCTGGAAGATGGTTGAGGAGATAAGGTCACGTACATGGGTACATCCATTGCATGCCGTAGGGAAAGGTTGCGTTGGTGATCAAGTTGTTTCCTCTCCATCCTGGATAGGTAATGACACTATGTGCCGAGACGACCGCCGCAAGGAAGATGGTGATGAGAGCTGACGAACGCATATTTGCTGTGTTGTGAGGGTCGACGAGAGGTTTGTCGAGAATTGTAAGCTTGTAGATACAAGTGGTTCGATCCGAGCTGTATTAAGAGTGGCTGGACAAGTTGGTATCTTGAACAGTCAAGTCGACGATGCTTGGTCCCAAGAATTCAAGGCTCAGCCTCTTCAGTTCTTGGACATTTCAAGTCAGGCTGACGAACTTCGCAGGGAAAAGAAATGTACGGAGCGCTAGAGGAGTGAAATGGAGATCCGGGAGTGAAAGGAGGAGTCGATTGCTGGGCGGGCCGCATGGGCGTGGGCAAGGCTTAAGGCGCTGGGGGCCATAATCCAGCCGCCCGACCTTGCATGCAAGCACTTATTTTTCTCGGATTTCACAGAGGGGAACAAAGTCCCCAAGTGTGATGTCCCTCTGGACGGCGCGGAGCGGCCCAGTCAGAGGCCGTTGAACAAGGCCGCGATGCATGCCGGAGGGTATGACCCCTGCCTCACCCGCCAATAGGATACCACGTCGAGGTGACTGGCGCACGTTGCCATCGTGTCTTTGCTGGTCCTCGGACTCTGGTTGGAGAAGAGCGGGATGGGTTTAAGCGCCGGCACTATTCCAGAGATGGAGGTGTTGGAGACCAAAGCGTCCAATGATTAACAGCTAGGAGGGATTGAAGCAGGGGTAGCACATCGGGATGAGAGGGGCGAATAAACCAGGGGACACGAAGCAGCCGGCGGGGAGAGAGGTTGGTTGTTGTCCTATCCTTGCTTCGAGGCCTTTTTCGAGGCCAAAGATAGGTTCGAGACGCTTGTCAAGAGGACATTTAACTGCCGCTCCCCCCTTCCCACCATCGACTGACTTTGTGGTGGTATCGGATGAGTTCGAGCCGGTATTGCCATCCTTTGCTCATGCTCATCTTCTTTTGCCGTTGAAACACAAAACAAGGTATCCCCACTGGATCCGCGCAGCCGCCCAAGATCCATGTGAAGGCTATCTGTCTGTTCCGAGGATCCGTGTCCGTCAGCAATGAATAACTTCTGTACCCTGCGCAACAGGTGACTCTACTGTGATACCCGGAACAGCTCGTTCGACAATAGGCGCCCAGTAGGACAAGTCACACCGATGAACAAAGAGGCACAGCTCGTAGATATCCCGTATCGCGTCGGGATATTCGGGCGCCATTTGTCCACAAGAAGCGCAGTATTTGCAACATTGAAGGATGAAGTCTCGTAAATGGCGTGTCATGTACAAATTGATAGAACACAATTGGAAAATATTGTTGAAGATAACAAACCCAATCAGCATTGACTTTTGTCCCGAGTGTTTGGGAAAAGGACGCCACTGAAGAGATCGGCAGGTCCCTCACCGAGCCACTCACCGAGCTTCACCTTGAAAGGTGGGGTCTGGGAAATCTCAGCATCTTGAACGGCACTTCACAAAGGTCAAGTGGTAGCAGATTGAACTACCCTAGACTGTTTGCTTTGTGTGTGTTTTCTTCATTATTTCTTTTCTCGATGAGGATATCTAGACTCTTGATCCAACACCGTCCATCATCATGCCCTCTCAAGACAAACCCGACACACAAGAATGGACACACGTCACTCGCAAATCACGAAAATCCCGTCCAAACAAGAACCCCTCTCACGCACATATCAACTCCCTCCCCATAACACCCCGCACCGACAACCTCCGCTCCCCTTCAGACCTCGAGGCCGACTACCGTCGCATCCGTGACCGGTGGGAAGCCGAACCGCGCCTCCGCGAGCTGGTCTCTTCAAAGGCATCCCACATCAAGACAGTTTCCCGAGCTGTGAACCTCGGCGTAGGGACGTTTGATCCCGTTGATGGATCTTGGGAAGCTAAACGGTCTGCGTTTGTGCAACTTGCTGCGTTTCTAGTCATGGTGGAAGAACTAGGTTAGTCACTCTCAAAAGAAACAAGACACAGGCTTATATTTCTCTATAGAAAGGGTAACGGAGAAAAAGATAGACTGCTTCTTTCAAGATCCCGTCTTCAACACCTCAGACAAAAATTTCCTCAAAAACCTAGGCCACAAAGTCGTCGAGACACCAAAAGGCTGCGAGATGATAGACCAAGACACTTTCTTCTTCGGAGTCCACCTTTACAAGCCCATCTACGCCATGGCGTTGGAAAAGAACCTACCTGTCATATTTGTAGGAACAGGTTGGGAAGTTTGGGACGAGTGAGTTTTTGCTTGTTTTGTTGTTGCTGTGATTACTGATGCGGTTGGTAGCTTGTTTGCGACGGAGGGTCTGGAGAGGATGGAGGTGATGCATAAGGGTTATGGAAAGAGTGAATTCCCGCAAGAGTCTTTTGATTCGGCTTTTTCGAGCACGTGTATTTACTGGAAGTCAACTGGAGAGGTTGAGATGGTGTCCGAGGGGGGGGGAGAAAAGGGGCAGGAGGGAGAAAAGGAAGAAGAGGGAGAGGGATCTAGTAAAGAGGAATCTACAACTACTTCATAACCAATCCTCCACTCTCCAAATGTGTCTACCGCCTCTATTCTTTCCATGGTATGGGGCTGGTATCTCGAGTGAGTGTGAATCACAACCTGTAGACGATTCACACTAACACTCAGCTAACTCATGGTCCTCAGACTCTTCTCTCTTCTAATTCTCCCTTCTTCATCTTCACTCGCAACCCTCGGACTCTTCTCAGACTCTTCCTCATTCATATTCATCATAACTCTCAGGCTCTTCTACTTCTTTCTCTTTCATCTTCCCTCGCGATCATCAGAGACTCTCCTTCAACTTCACCTACCATCATCAGAGGCTCGTCTAGCCTTTTCTCCATCGCCTTGAGAGAAACCCTCCGGGCCTTTTCTAATACTTTTTTCTCTTCGAAAACGATCCTCAAAATCTCCTCAAAATCTCCCTCCTACATCTTCTCTGACACTCTTCAGAGACTTTTCCAACAACTTCCTTCATCATAACTCACAGCGTTCTTTGCTCTAAGATTCTCAGCGTCTTTTCTAAAACTACCTCATCTTTGGATCGGGGTCATCAGACCACCTACTCTAACATCTTCATCACCATACTCAGAGGTTCCTATAAGATCCCCTTCTTTACATTAAACCGCAATCATCTGGTCCCTCTCTCAAACTCTTCCTCCTTCATCCTCATCACCCTCAACACCAAACAACCCGGCCACCCCTCAACAACGACTTTCAGTTGTGGATTACCGATTGATTCTTCCCATTTCAGACAATCGACAACAATTTGCAACACTTTCCCACAAAAAAACAGATCCAGTTCGCGTTTTATTGTTCTCCCCTTCTCTTCAAGCTACCCCCCACCCTTCCTTCCTTCCTTCTCTCCCATCAACATTCCCAAACGCAAACACCCACAAATTTTCCCTCCTTCAAACAACTTTTCACAACGCACTCAAAACCTCATCCAACAAAATGGCCGACTCCCCCTCTTCAGACGACTCCAAACGTCCTGGTCCCAAGATCCGCGAGGCAGAGTATCAAGCTCTCTGGCAGGTTTGCGACCGAACCGCTCGCAAGAACGAGTACAAGTACGCCGACTACGCTACCCGTCGAGCTATCCTGGAAGAGGCTTGCCACGCTCTCATGGGCAGACGGTAGGCTTATCCTTTTCTAACTTCTACCTGATCGTTTGCTGATACCGTTGTAGTCGTGACGCAGGAAAGATCATTTGCAACACGAGTATCCCCGAGATGGTCGATCGTCACCTCAAGCGAGAGGCTCACTCACGCATCATCCACGAGGCCCGCGTCACAGGTCAACTGCCAGATTCCCCAGGACCCGTTGCCAGGACTATTCGGTCTGCTACTCCCCAGGGCGGCTTGGCCGACCCTCAGTCCATGGCCGACCAGCCCATGGGTCGCATCGCCCTTCCTTTCGGCAGCAACAGCCAGCCCTACGCTGCCAACATTGATCCCAACCCTCTGACCCTCCGCAACGAGATTGTCGCCCTGCGTCAGGAGTTGGCCCGTCAGAATGATGACAACCATACCATCATAGCCCATCTGCGAAGCCTAGGTGCCCGTCTTTCTGTCGTCGAGAGTGAGCTCATCGAGCTGCGTGGTATCCGGGGCCAGGTTCACGGTGGACTCTCGTTCAACGAGATGGATGTCCATCTCAGACAGACAGACACCCGCCCACGATCGGTCGCGATGGGTGAGAATGGTCTCCACCACGTCAGTGAGCATGAACAGAGAGGTGCTACTACAGCTACCCATATGAACGAGGGTGACATTCACTTCCGACCTTCTTCCAACTACACCTACGAGAGCGACGCCCGCCACCGGGCTCCCGGCCTGTTCTCGCACGGTACCTATCCCGGCCCCATGTACTCCGATGAGGGTATCGACGGTCCCAGCTTCGGCTCTCGAGCCCGGGAGAGACGCCCCGTCACGCCCCGGAGCCAGACTCACGGCCGGGATGACATGGGCCGAGAGAACATCTAGAAGGAGTCAACAGGCCTCTAATGTGGGGATATCGGAGCTTTGACTGGAGTCTGAACTATCGGGGCTATTAGGCCCTTGGACGGGAGGAGTTATTTGCAATAATGGTGGGACAGTATCATTGATGACAATAATGATTGATGACGACGGATATACCCTACATGAACGCTATAGATGAATTAGCTAGCTCTACCTACATACATGGAAATGGGCAAACTGGGCCTTGACTGCACTCATCCCGAGCTTCAGGCAGAAATAGTTAAAGACCTGAGGCTTTTTATGTTACTACATGAGCTTATATACTTGTTGTTATAGCTTGATGCGTTGCCCGCCGTAGACAATCGTGTTGTTAGGTAGCTTAATAATAGTCCCATCGCTGAGGTTGGTCGATTGTCTGAACAGCAAGGAAGTCATCGCCAATGTGCTAACACTTCATAATTATGGCCTCTTTGAAGTAAAATACTGACCGCCACCAACACTATTCTTAGCTTGTAACTGACCTGATTAGCCACTGAGTCATCATCTTAGTGATGCTACACTGCAGTCGAGACCTGGGTAGTCCAAGGTTGAGGCCAAGAGTCGATCGGGTCAAAGTTGATCTAAGCGTACATAGTTTCTTGATGATAGGTCATACTGGGGATGCCGAGCCCAGTGGTAGGGTATGGAATTATCCAGCCCGAGTACAATGGTTGCAGATACTCCCTTCATGCAAGGGCTAGGCACAGAAGTCTAAAGAAAGCCACTCTATCGCTCTGTTCAATTGTCATTGGCCACTTCATATCGAATCAAATTGTACTCGACCTTCCGACAATTGCACCAGCCGAAACTCAATTACCTGTCCCGGATCCGAAGCAACGATCTCGCCTCCTTGCGCAGAGAGACAACAAGACTAGAACCAACAGCGCGTCTCAGACACACGGGAAACTTCGGTTACGTCCTTCAATCAAAACTGCTCACAACTGCCGTCCTGTTTGTTCGACTTGAAGCCATCTGATTTGCTCCTCCCCAGAGCCTGGTTTGTTGAGTATCCAGTCATGATCTCCCGGGCGCGCCACAAGTTTGCTTCTGTTGGCTCCAGGCCAAGACCGAAACGTGATTAAGAACCGCTGCCTGTACGCGGCCCAACTGGCAAGTCATTGCTGGGGTTTTAATCACCGCCTGTTGGGTAACTCGCTTGAACCCCGCGAGCAGTGCGTGCAGCTACCTACCTACGTTTCGCCATCACAAACGCGACCATGTTCAAGAACCAGCCTCAACCAGCGTCGACACACGTCACGGATTCTTCTACGGATGAAGAGGATCATGTACTGTTCATCAGCGAAGAAAATGACCCGTTGATACCTTCTTCTTCCGACGTTGACCAGACTTTCCGCGACGGAAAGGCGACGTGGGATTCTCTCTTCGAACAAGCGAGAGGGATGCCCAGGGGTCTTTGGCCAACGGGCATGTTGGATCCGTACATTGCCCTGATGGATGTTCCCAGTCTTCCGGAGCATATTCCTATCGGTCGGGTTCTGTACGGAAGACCGCGGTGGAGCCTCTCTCCAGACCTTGCGAGTCCGAGGGGCATGGACCAGGACGATGAGGGTCCAATGCTGAGATACGGTCGTCGATTGGGATTTTTTCTTCTGGCTGAAGAGCCAATTCGCAGCTGTATCTCTCAGGAAGCAGCCTCGTACTTTATGGGTCTGGATTCGACCACTACCGACAGCCTTGCTGTACTGACAATGTGTTGGTCATACATCTTGTCAATCCGAGTCCTCGAGATGCAGGGTCGGGAAGTTCGCTACTCTTTCAACCGATTGCCACTACAGCAGCACGGGACGCCCATGATCGACCTCATTGACGCATCACCCGCGCTCGTCAGATGGCTTTCTGCCATTCTCTGTCCAGGATTCGGCTGGGGTCCAAAGGATCAAGGCAAGCTTCCCATGTTTGCCACCTTTCTCAACCAAGATTCTCAAATCACCATTGGAGGACCTTCCTTCTCGCCCTTGGCCTTAGACTCTGCGCCAAGTTCTTCCGAAGCGATGGAGCTACTCATTGAGCTCTGCCACCTGTTTCGTCTTGGAACTGAGCCCAGCGAGGAACCCGAATGGGAGGCCATATCTCCATGTCGAGCAGGTTTCCTGGCCGCTCTCGTACTGCCGTTCTACACCTTCATGGATCTTCAGCCACAGCTACCAACGCCGCGTCTCGCCAAGTCACAGCGCGACGTATTTGAAGATACCCATGAGCAAGAGATCCGGCAGTATTATAGCGACATCCGATACTTCATGGCCCTTGGCAGCCATCCTCCATCTGTTGGGTCGGTCCTCTGGAGCATCTTCTGGCAGCCAGACGTCGATTGCAACCTGGTGGGCCCTTGGCTGTCGTCAATACTCGAAGTGTTGAGACCGGCCATCAAGCAGAAGCATTCGGAGGTGATCTTGCAGATGTTTATCGCACGTCGACCTCGAGTGGCTATCTGGTGGATGGCCATCTTCCTGCTGGGGGACATGACCATTTTGAATTGTATCCAAAGGTATACCCAGAAGATGGAGGAGAATGGAGCGGTAGGGTCGATGACAGCACCTGATCCAATAATTTCCGCATGGACAGGTGCGAAGCAGTCTTTCCTAGATGAGGAAAAGGATGCAACATATGGGGAGCCGTCAGACCTGGTATCCAGGGCAGACTTGCTTCGGTGTCAGTTCGACCTCAAGCTCCAGAACTACGATTCGGTCCTCTTGTCCTGGAGACCATTCGGGTATATGCAGAAAGGCCAGATTGAACTCGACCTCTGGCAGCTGTTGGAGAACAGATATGTCCGGCAGTATCACTCGTTCGTGTGGTACCCCGAGAGGACCTCGCCCGCGACACCGGATCTTGGATTCAGGCATGACACTGGGAGAGATGTGAAGGACGTCCCCGACAATTTGGAACGATCTTCCACTGACATCATGTCGGAGGGAGACTGTCAACCTTCCCTCAGCATCCGACCCTCGATGATATCGACACGAAGGATGGTGAACTTCCTAGTCGAAGACACGGCGGGCACTCGTGACTGGACTAATACAGCCCTACCAGATCAAGACCAGCTTCGATGGTTATTCCACTGGGAACATCCCGATCCGATGGAAAATAGTTCCAGCAGCAATGGGGCCGAGCATAGCCGTAAAGATGGATCAGCGTCATGGTACTTCGTACGGGATTGGATGGCCGGGGAATTCAAGGGATGACCAATAGACCTCTATTAAAAGGCTACAAGGGAAAACAGGACTTGGGGATATGTAGGTAGGTATATGGATACACGGAGTATATTTACGGGTATTAAGGTGGTACATGGCATCTTGACTTTTGTGGATGGTGTTCTCGGCTGTCCTTAACAACCGTTATTTGTGACTGCCATGATAGTAAGTGGTTCACGACACCCGACTTCAGCCTATGTTTAGACTTTCCATACCAATTAGAAGTCTATATATTAGCCTAATGAGTGATCCTATCGTCGGCTCTAAGCATAATTAATATTATTATGCAAAGCCAGCAATGAGGTGATTCCAGACCTGGCGCATCATGTTACCATTCAAAGACAATGCTTACCCTGCAACCATGACGGCAGCCAATCAAAGACACAAGGAATTGTCACCCAGGGCTGATTGTTTCAGACCCGGATCATCACCAACTGTGTGAGACAGAGTGAATCACCGTTGCCAACACTTTTCTTACCGGCGAGTGAAACAACCGGGTTGAGAAGCAGCATGTTCTCCTTGCGCAAGCCACATGCTGATGGACTGGCTGGGAGCTGAAAAGCAGAGTCTGCCACTTGTCAACTATTTTATACATAGGTACTCACAAGGCTCTGCACTGATTCAGACCACGATTCAGCTGGTGTTCAAGATAATAATAAATTCGGCTGACGGGCTTTTTCTTCTATTTCACTCTGTCGCTCAGCCAACATGTTACATTGAATGTTTATTGGATAGCGAAAGCAAAAACCGGATATGCGGACAAGTGTAACGATACAGTGACAAACACACTGTCCATCTGTGCACACACCGTCATGGACCAACAAAACAGGCTGTCTGTCGCAGAATGATCGACGAGCCTGTCGCACCAGAGTAGAAGAAAAAAAAAAAAAAAAAACTGGGAATAAGACTGCACCCTTCTTCCGGTAGTGCGCAAACAAAGGGCGGGTTAATGGAATTCTACCGTAATTTGGTGGACGACGCCGCTTCACGCCCGGTTTATAACATGGAAATTATCGTGACGGGTCGTGATATTTGATGGCGTTTTTTGGGAGGAGGGAGAGACATGGATGGGCTGTGCCGCTGTTTACGACGTGGGGCAATGTACCTCTACGGTGAACATGTGGTTTGTGGATGCTACATGAGGTGAAAAGAGACGAGGAGAAGAAATGAGAGAGACTCGAAGGAAAGAAATCATTACTCTGGTATCTGTGAATTCTATCAAATGCTGTCCAGCCTCGTCATTTATCGACATTCATTCTTGACAATGGCCTCGTCCCTCAAATGTCGTCAACTTGACACATGTTGTACATACATCGCGCACGCACCAAGTCAGACTGCGCTCTCAATCCTTGAATCTGGGGCCATCATCGTCAATCGACCCTCATAAATCCCCCTCCCCTGTCATGTTTTCCGGCTGATCAAGAGACCCCGGGCAGAGCACCACCTCCCTCTTTTGAGTTCCTTGTTGCGGCGCCGCCAAAATAAGGGGTTCAAGTTCCGATGCCTGTCCAATCTGAAATACGACATTTTAAGAACGCCATCAACAAAAAGGCAAGACACGAGGAAAAAGTCTGGACTTGGGTTGTTTCTGAATTTAGATACTTGCTTGCTCAGCTTTTCGGTCCCGGCAGTTCCCTTCCGTTCTCGTGTCAGCAAACAAGACAAGTTGGCAAGGACGCGCACGCATCTGCCCCGGATTTCCTCGATTCTCACACCCACCATTAGAATGGATCAAGAGTTTACGAACCTCGTGTCTATTGAGGCTGTGCTGTGCCGTACCCGGGCGTTTCCTCAATTAACCAAGTTCCCACACACTCTAAACACCTTTCATTAGACAATTGAAAGGAACCCTTTCCCGAACGGCCGACATTGAAATCGTTTCCATTTTCAATCCAGAACCAGGTGCAAGTGCGTCACGAGCCCCCCCCCCCCGCTCCCTGGGGACTAGGCCTGATTGATGGTTACCAGGCCAGGGCACCCCCCAGGGGCGGAGAAGCCACTAAACTTGGTTTCTCACCGTCCGTCCCACTGACCACCGTGTGAGGTGTGTTTTCGGTCCGCATCCGGTGTGGCTCCTGGGGACTCCCTGTGCGTAACTAATGTGCATGGGGTTCCATAGTTAATGGGCTTGGGCTTGGGCTGAGGTGCAGGTGGGCTAGACGAAGGGGGCCCGCCAGTGCCAGCGCCAGGTTCAGGTCCATCCGTCAGTGGAAGGAAGTGGAGTCGAGGTCGGTCGGGTCGCATACTGCGGCGCCGCTTCATGCATGGGCCGTTGCTCTCTAACAACCTCATCAACAACCTTTCTTCCCGCATACACACCACATACACAGATTCACTCTGACTGCGTCTTCTTTTTTTCGTGCGTCGCTCGTTCGTTTTCCTGCAGCGCAGTCAGATTCCCGTGTCCGCATTCGCACCCGCGTCTCTCTCACTCGTTTCAATCTGCAAATCGTAGTCATTTACCGAGACATACGACTCGCCGAGCCGCCCTCTCTCTTTCTCTCACCAGCAGCAGGCGGCTGGGGGTCCTCCATCCACCCATCTGCTTGCTTGCTTGGCACTGCCTCCCCCTCGTTCATCGTCATCCCACCACCGTCCTCGGCTGTCGAGGAATTATACCCACCATGCAGCATTACCGCAACGATCATTATGAGAGTGAACCTCTCGACTCTCAAAACTACTACGAATCTTCTCCGCGACAACCCAACCAACAACCTCAGAACCACTACGCACCACCATCTCCTACGCCCTACTACGACGCTCCCTCTCCCGTGAGGCCCAACCACCCGGCCGCCCATCCCGACTCTGCATACAATCGCATGCAGCCTGTCCAAGACAACTATAGCCAAGGCCGCTCGGCCTCACCATACTCTGGTGGCTCTGCTGGCTATGACAGTCCTCGACGACCGTCGCCTTCGCATCATGACCAAGGCTACTATAACCAAGGAGGCGTCGCTGCTCCTGCTGCCGCTGCCGCCGGCGCCGGATACATGGGGTATGCCCACCCAAACGCTAACACAACTCCAGGCGCAGACAACTTTGGCCAGTCTGCGTCTGGTGGCATGGCGGGAATTGCCTGGGACGTCGCTGACCGTAACCCTCGCAATAGTGGCATGGATGCGATGCAGCACACCGGATTGCCCCCGCCCCCCTCAAGATCTCAACAGAACCCCTACGATTCGAATGGCGGATATGGTTACGATTCTTCCTATGACAATGGCGCACATGGGCCGTCACAGTCAAGCTTGGCTGGTCTTGCGCCTGGAGGGCCGCCAGGTTCTGGCTCGACATCTCACTTCAACGGAAGTGATCCCTACGTCAACAACCCGTATCCCCCAGGTGGATATTATGCCAATAGTTCACGTGGCAGTGCCAATCTGGGTGTCGTGAACCCCAACGAGATTGTCGACGATGGAGATGACGGACTTACATACGGCAAGAGTCAAAGGAATTCAATGCTGAGCCTCTCCCACTCGGACCGCGGGAAGAAGATCCCTGCAGCAAGTGCTGCGGCGGTTGGGGGTGGTGCGGCTGCTGCGGGCCTAATGGGGAGTAGAGGTGAGTTATTGCTTGTTACGACAATCATGACTTGTCATTAACATCGTGTAGGGGGCAGTGGCGGCGGCGGAGGTTACGAGATGAATGCAGGCCATGAGAAGCCTTCCGACTGGCTAGAAAACGAAAACAAAAGAGGCAAGAAGTGGAAGTGGATCATTATCGTTGGTGTCTTCCTCGTCATCGTGGGCGCCATCGTTGGAGGTGTAGTTGGTGGTGTTGTCAACAATGGCAACCATGAGAGCAAAAGCGGCAGCAGCAGCAGTGGCGAGGGACAATCGGCCGAAGAGGATGAGAAGCAGAACGGTGATCTTGGCAAGAGCAGCGCCGAGATCCAGAAGCTCCTCAACAACCCTGACCTGCACCGAGTGTTCCCTGGTATCGACTATACACCTCTCAACTCACAATACCCGGACTGCATGCACAACCCTCCCTCTCAGAACAACATCACTCGTGATGTGGCTGTGCTTGGCCAGTTGACCAACAAGATTCGTCTGTACGGAACCGACTGCAACCAGACACAGATGCTCTTACACGCGATCGACCGCTTGGAACTGACCGACACCAAGGTCTGGTTGGGAGTGTGGTTGGACAAGAACGAGACCACCAACGACCGACAGCTAGATCAGATGTGGGACATTCTGGACGAGTACGGAGATGACCCATTCGAGGGCATCATCATTGCCAACGAGATCCTGTTCCGTGAGGAAATGACGATTACCAGCCTGGCCAAGATCCTGGACGATACCCGAACCCAACTGAAGAAGAAGAACCTGAACCTTCCTGTTGCTACATCGGACTTGGGCGATGACTGGACAGATGAATTGGCCAAGGATAGTGACTATATTATGGCCAACATCCACCCATTCTTCGCTGGTGTCACCGCCGAGGAGGCTGCTGCTTGGACATACAACTTCTGGGAGGTCCGAGACGGTCCATACTGGAAATCCGACAAGCAGAAGAACATCATTTCAGAAACAGGCTGGCCCTCAGCTGGCGGAAAGACGTGCGGACAAGCAACCACCTGTACCGAGGGTTCCGTCGCCGGCATCGACGAGCTAAACACCTTCATGGACAACTGGGTCTGCCAAGCCCTCAAGAACGGCACAAACTACTTTTGGTTCGAGGCTTTCGACGAGCCCTGGAAGATCAAGTTCAACGAGAAGGGTAAAGAGTGGGAGGACAAGTGGGGTCTCATGACGGTCAACCGGGAGCTCAAGGACGGTGTCAAGATTCCGGACTGTGGCGGTAAGACGATCAAAGACTATAAGGATTTTTCTTCCTAGACGACTACGATCAACCGACTCGCCATTTCTCTTTTTTCTTTTTTTTTCAGCGAAACGATACAATGGTCGAATTTTCTCGGGAGATGAGAGGGATTATCTGTTGAATGTGTGTAACAACCAACAGATTTTCCCGTGGTTTGGTGTTTAATGTTTCTCCAACACCCCTTTTCTTCAGCTTTTCTGTGTTTCTTTGCAACTGGAGTTCCGGGCCCCGAGGACAAACGGGTAAAACTGTTCTTATGTACGTTGTAATTTCCGCGTCTGTCTGCTTCAAAAAAGAGAGACCTGGTACGAATGGGATACGGGAAAGGAAGCGGTGGATTTGAGTCATGATTCGCTGTGGGTTATATAGTTGATGCATAACAGCAACAAATGGACGTACATTTCACAGCATTTTTACTCTTGCTCTCTTTTTATCAGTCCTCAAGTGTATGGGGGTTGAGACACTGACAGTCAAGTCTTTGTACATAGCACCACTCGGACGATCAGGGAGAGAAGTGCATGGTCCACAAGAAGGATCTCTTGCTGAGCGAGATACTTTTATGGAAGACTACACTGGTATGCGGCTATGTTCTAGGATTTGGCTATGATGTACGTGAGGTATCGGTTTAACAAGAAGGGGATATTTACGAGAGGGAGGCCAGTCGTTTATGCGGCGCTTGCGATGCGTCTTGTCGATACTTCACTTACTCGTCACAAACGAATGTATTTTTAACTAAACCATGAAAACTAGCCATGTTATAGGCCCTCTCGTGAATCCTATCCTCGCCATAATTGACTCAGTGATGTAATCCCCAACACAGGTCCCAGTGTTTGGACAAGTCATCCATCAAACACATCCAACAAGCCAACCTAAGCGGGCTTTCACACTCCGACATACCGCTTACCTAACAAAACTCTTTTCCATTACCATGCCATGCGTAAAACTTTCCGAGATCTCTCTAGTTTGGGCTCGTATGTGTGTGCATTGCCCTTAGACCGGTCCCTGGTTGATAAAAACTCCTGACTTCTAAGCTCTGTGGTTGGACGTTTAAGCAAAACTCGCTCAACAGGCGTGAGCTGTCAAAATCTCTGCTAAAAAGGTTTAGTTTCCGAATGGTCACTTGCTTTTTGTTGGTAGCTATCAGCTGGGTGGTGCTTTTGAGGCCAGACACCTTCAGTAACACTGGACCATCTTGCTTCGATGAGGACTTGGTCAGAGAAGACCGAACATGAAGGAAATAACTCGGTCGCATATGTATCTTTCCTAACAAGTTTGGCTAAGATGGTACCTCCAAGTGCAAACGCTGGGCTCATGTCTCTCATCTTGGCTTCTCACCTGAACAAAACTCCCTCCACCGTCCACATCCATACTCTCTCCATCTCCTAGCCCTCTTCCCTCCCGACTTCGCAGATACTATTTCCTCGCTTCAAAAGGAATGCAACATCCAAGTAAGCCTCGAGATATATCTATGCTGTGTTGGTAAGGAAAAGCCTTCCCCAAGAAGCGTAAATTTGGTTCTTCGCGTCGACACTTGTCTGGGGATTGTCGCAAGTCGCCCAGGGAGGGACCCAAAGAGGTCACCTAACAATGCTCCACGACCTTCAATCCAAGTCAAGTTAAGAGGAATTCTCCGTCCCGCACTGCCAGTAGTCCTCTGACGCTCAGGGATAAAGAGCTTACCGCGCTTGTAGTGACAGGTTAGATGTAAGTAAGTGTAGTAAAAGACGTCAACACACTCCAAAAGACCTTAAAATCGTGCAATTCAACACCTTCACCATCGCTAGTCTATGCCATGACGTTCAAGATTCTGTCCTCCTCCACATCCCCAGCCAACGAGCAATCTCTCGGAGCTCACCTCCGTTTCTGCTCCACATTTCTGACAATATCTTCATTGATCGACTTGACACTCAGCACTTCTGCCAGGGCAGAATTGTTCTGAAGAATTCTGAACTTGATACGTATTCCCTCCTAGACGTTTCGGTGAGATGGTGATGATGGCTGGGTCTCGATGGACGAGTTTATTGTGATGTCATGTCGACGTTAGTTAATGTTGACATCATACATCTGGGCCTGGGCATCACAGAGATTTATATCATCTATTTCAACGCGAAGAAAGCTCTTTATTCTCACCACCACCCTTTTCCCATTGCTGTAAAGACATTGGCCTCACCGTACGTACCTGTATATCACCATACAACTTCATCACAAACCGCCATGTCTGTCAACCCCGACTCCGCAACTCCCGCGCAGGGCGAGTTCCGCAGCAAGGTCGCCCCCTCTAAACCTCTCACCACCAAGGGCGTATGTTTTTCCCAACATCTCAACCATTCTCTTACTTACACATGTCAGCATGCTCCTGGAGTCCTCGTAGGGAACGACGCCAAGCCCGAATTCCGCGCTGAGCAGTACCCCCCCGGCACTGCCCCTCCTGAGCACACCTTCGAGCCTCAACCATCATCTGAATATCCCACGCAGACCCCAGGCATGGAGGGTGGCGTCTCTGCCTCGGACACTCTTCAAGGCGCCACTTCCGCAGATGTCCACGCTGGCCTTGGTCACCCCGGTTCCGGAATGACAAGCCAGGAGGAGCATGGTGGCAAGAGGAAGAAGGTCGGTGCTGGTCTCGAGGGTGTTGGCGCGAGCTTGACAGATCCCATCCACGACAAGGGAGCTGATCGAGAACATGAAACTGATTATCGGGGCAAGGGTGGTGAAGCCGCAGCCAACTACCCTGGCGCCGAGGAGAGAGTGGCTGCTAGTGCCGAGGAGGTTGCCAGTGAGAGGCGTTAGAGGCATGCCTGCGGAGCATGACATGAACGATTGAACCTGTACTATAAGCCAGGAATGGCTTAATGTGTAAATGTCGAATGACAAAATCACCAAAAGTCCTGATCTAGCTGTCAAGCAGTGGGGTTTCTTCCAGTCAGCACGGGATGAACTCAGATCATGGGGGACGGCGAAGCAGAGAGCAGAGAGATGTCTGTGTCAATGACCACACGAGCTGTTAGATCAAGTGCTAGGTCATCGTGAACGGAGCCTGCAGCCCGATGCTCTGGGCGAACGCCTCTTATGGCCGATCAACTAACAACTCAGCCTCAGAAGCAATTCTCTACCGCGTTATACGCAAAGCACTTGCTAAACGCGCCTAGTATATGGACTCACACCCCAAATCATCCATCTAAGACATCCATTGGCGGCTTTAGGCGTTTCAGCTCTCCTCGTAGGGCACACCACGGCACTGCAACTTGGCAACCTGCATGAAGCCAACGGCTTAGCGTAGGCGCCGACATCCCAACTTTCTTCAACGACTCCAGACGGGACGGGCCCGCGGATGATGGGCACCCGCGTATGGAACGGGACCGAAGAAGCTGGCCGAAGCTGATCGTGTGCGTCCTTGCCATTTCGGGATGATGAGCTCGGAGGCCGAGTCTGGCCGGATGTCCGTTTGGACTGTCCCAATACCAAGGCCCCGGCGGCAGGCAATGCCCACTTGGAGAAAGCCACATGAACCAAAGAGATGTCCCAAGAATCCAGTTTGTCAGTCCTTGGAACTCGTTGTTCATGTCTTGCTGGTTACACAGGGTCAGGGTCCTGTGGGTTGTCGAGTGCCAGCCGGTTCCCGGAAAATTAAACGCCATGCAGAGTCTGACAGCGTCCAAGCACGCCCAAAGAAGAAAGACGACACCACATCTTGCAAGCGAGCACATCTCGCAACCGAGTTCGGTTCCAGGAGAGCCAAGGTTGACATGGGAAGAGCCGATCGCGGCGAGGAGGGCTCCAGTCTTGGCGTTTAACCGTCTCACGCCGAGCTTCGCGCCAGCGCATAGCGTCCAAAAAGGTTGTCTATTGCCTTGGAACCATCATATGTACTGGCCAAAAGGAACAACGGCCGACGAGATGCGACGATCATCAGGTAGGTTGGGCCCCATGGGCCATGTGGCGCGAGGGTGGGAGTAAAGTTCCCCGAGCTGGGGCCCTTTCAGCCCTGTTCATGGGCCTGTCCTTGCGGAGGGGTTGCTGAGAGCTGGTGATCTGACACCACTGTTGGAGCTGCTGGCTTGCAATGGGTGCATCGAGAGCGGGATGTACACTGCGATCCTGGGACACTCCCGCAGGGCGTCGCCGTTATTGGCGATGGGGGCCCTTGGAGCGCGGGATGGTGCTTCGAGGCATGGTGCAGTACCGACGGTGGTGTTGTTGATGCGGCCAACATGTAGGCGAGGTTGCATGAGGTGAAATGAAGGCAAGAATGTTAGTGAGGCAATATCAAGTTGTCAATAGTGAGCTGCCGGATCGGTGAGGATGGTAGTACAACGTCAAAGACTCAGCCAGCCCGCGAGACTGGACGAAGCATGATATCTGACCATGCCCTACACATGAAGCCGAATGTTTCCATCACCACCATCAAAGCCGAAACCCTTCAAAAGCCGATGTCTCCATCTTGAAGCCGACGGAGTAGTCAGAAGCTAGAATCAACAACAGCCCTGTTTCGGCGCGGTCCCGTGGCCCCTGGCAATGATCAATCCAGGGCCCCTTCTCCACCGCGGGGGTACCGCGAGGGTACGATTGGTGGTGGTTCGGCGATGGGTCCCAGAATGACAGCCAAAAACGACGATCGGCCTGGATGTTAAACGCGATTTGGCGGAGATAATCAAGGTGCGGCCGACCCTGATTGATATTGGTGGTACTATCGGGGTAAGAGCCGAGAATACGGGCCTCAGAAAGAAGGTAGAGTGTTGGATTACCTAATGTGAGAAATTGTTAGCGGCATGGCAAGCTGTGGGTTGATTGTGCTTGTAGGGCGCAGAAACCCCCATGTTGTTGGCCGACTCGATCAAGCAACAACCTCATCGACATGCACCCTGAGCTTCTTTCAGCTACTAGTCTTGGATCTCGGAGCAACCGCCGCAAATAGTCTCCCTCGCCGGGACGGGATTGGGCGAATGCGGAGCCAGAGATAATCAACCATTATCAATCAGTCCCTACCAGGGCCTTACAATGCCACGCCCCGATACGAGAAACTGGAGGCAAAGACGGCGGACTCTTTCGATTTTCCGGCCAAGGGTGTCAACACCGAGACGGGAACGGCGGGACTGGTCCGGTACTCGGGGAGTGATTCGCCTCTTGGCTTGTGTCAAGTTGTCCAATCGTTCCAAATGTGGCATTATTCTACGCTTTGACTGCGTGGGATGAACCCCAGCAGTCCTAGTGTGTGTCCAATGTGTCTGTCCGCTTTTGGGGAAGGACATCGACTGATGATGGTCTCTTTGATTGAGTGATGGGTTTTTGGAGGGAATTATGGGACGCATCTCGCCAAGTTTCAACGTACGTCTAGAAATGACGGGGCTAGTCTAGAGTCTACTGGTACTTTTTTCCATTACCCAAGTGTCCTCCCACCATGATCTGGAACTCGCAAGAGAAGCTCCATTGGATCCATCGTAGACCTTGGGTGCACCCTGTACCAGTGGACGGGATGCCTGAGGGACCGTGTGAGAGAGATCGAGAGCGTTCCGTCATGATTCCGCCCTCTACATCCTTGATCCTTTTCGCTACGTGACCTACTCTGATCTCTGCTTTACCTTGAAAATGGTGTTGTACCTTATTTTTTCTTCATCTCGACTTCGGATCCGGCGGCCTCCACTCGGCTGGCGCCCTTTCAGCCCCAGACCCTTGTCTGATGTTCTCATTTGAGGTACAAGCTGCCGCAGCCATTTTGTTCGGGGCATCAAGTACACTTTACCGGCGGATCCACAGCCACGCGCCGGCGCACATCTTCATCTTAGGTTGTTCTGTGACGCACATGGCACGGAGGATTCCATGATGCCATGCAGAAACAAGTGACTAACTGACTGTGCTGTTGTTCTGTTACGTCTTGATAATCTACATATGTTCTTCACCTTGACTCACCTTATTCCCTCCCTTACCCACTTCCAAAGGACCTTGAACGGATCAAAAGCCAGGACCCAAGTCCAAGGACCCAGGACCCGAAGGCCGAGAGGGGGACCCCCATCGTTCGCTTCCCCTGGTCACTTGCATTGCATTTCCCATGGATGCCATCCCTCCCGCTCCATCCATCCATCCATCCATCTCTGTTCAAACAACAAACACTCACTCGCTGTCAGAGGCGAAGGAGGGCCAGACCAAACTAGAGGCTCCTCTTTCTCCAATCAATCTCTCGATCCCGTGACCAGGTCCCTGGCCTCAACCCACTCACTCGCTTTTCAAGCCTTTCACTCCATTCCAAGCCAGGCTAAACCCACCTGGTTCGTCCATACATATCGCTCGCCTGTCCTGTCCATTCATTCTACTCTACTCTTTGCCATCCATCCGTCCCCCGTCTCGTCTACATCAACTCTTCAAGCGCCGCCTCTCCCGTCCCGGTTTTGACTTTTTGCTCCCCTTGCTCTAACCTAACCGTACCGTACCACACCACACCACAACCTTCTTGCCCCTTACCGTTTAAACCTCCCGCCATTAACGCCCTGTGACAAGCGACCTGCGCCCACCATCACCGCTACGGCTACGGCTACGGCTACGGCTACCACTACCGGATCTTGTCTGCCCAATCCCCATTTTGGATACCGAGTGGAGAGACAGAGTCTTGGCTTTATTACTTGGCCACGGTAGAAGACATTGTCATTTTTTCTTCTTTGTTTGTCTTCCCAAACATTTATCTTTATCAGGGTTTCACCTTGCAAACGGCAGATGCAATCTTCCTCACATCGTTTCTCCCTGGCCAGGCGCCGCTGACGCTGTGAGATCCCGCCTCCACACAAAACGACTGAGGTCCATTCAAGGTGTCGGGTGCCTGATAGTGATAGCCTGCCCGTTGTGGGTGAAAGCTACGTACCCGATTCCGAGTGCCGAGCTGTCCCCGTTGGTTCCAGTCGGCTGGGCTGGGGTCCTTGGCCTTCTGCCTTGGACAGCTTCATTCAGCTCCTTGTTACATTGAATCCTTCAGCTGAGTTGGGGCTGAGGTTCCTACTCGACTCTACTCGAGCTGGCTGGCGATATAAGAATCAATTGCTTCTCTTCTAGCTATAACGCTGGATCCTCTAAACTACCACAATCATGGAGATCCAGTTCTCGCTTCCCATCAATACCGTTCGTGCCGCAATCTCCTCCGGGTGAGCTCCCCCAAACAAAACCCTTGTCTCGTCGTCGCGCAAGAACTCAAACGCTGACCGAGCGCGTTTTTCGTATACAGAACATCAACCGCGACAGGAAGGTCGGCGCATGCTGCTGCGGCGAGAGGCGGTACTCATCGTTTCGCCCTTGAAAGCCGTACCCGGCACACCCGGCGCAGCTCGACCAGGGCGCGCACGGGATGCAGCACCTGTGAGTATCTGTGCAGCTATTCCCCATGTTGAACGCGTCACTGACAGCTTGTAGGCAAGTATGTACAACCAAGCCCCTGCATTATCGCCAAGTGCCGGCTCCAGTGACATCTCCCGGATCGTTAGAGATAACGCTAACACGTGCGTTACAGGAAGCGGCACGTCAAGTGTGACGAGACCAAGCCCTCGTGCCTCAATTGCATGAAATGGCGTGGCTATTGTGACGGTTACACCGAGAATTCTACAGCTTCCGCTTCATCATCTTCAATCTCTCCCACCACCACATCCGGTCCCTCCGAACAATCACGCCCGACAACCGCTGCCACCTACCGCTCCACTTCTACCGTCAACTCTAGTTCCACGGTTAGCTCCAGCAGTTCGCTGGATTCTAGCACTTCGATCAGTTCCTCCTCCACGAGCATTGCAACGTCAGATATCAAGGTTACCGTGGGCTCCACTGCCGTCGTTAGACCAAGGACACCGCCGATCTTCGAGGAACCCGCTGTCAACACCGTCTGCTTCGCCAATAGCGATCAACGCGCCTACTTCGACGAATGGTCCAACCTCACCATCAACTTCTTGAGCGGCGGCCTTGGGAATTCGCGACTATGGACGATTACAATGCCTCAACTTACACTACAAGAGCCTACGTTGCGATATGCGGCCATGGCTGTCGGCGCCCTGCGCAAGGCCTCCAATGTCGAGTTTGAGGCTTCATCACATGATGCCGACCTCATGAGCGATAACAAACACTACCTCAACGCCATAATCTACTACTGCGAGGCCCTTCGTCTCCAGTCCAAGGCCCGACCATCGAAAGAAGGGCTCCGAACAGCTATGCTATCGTCACTCCTCTTTATCTGCTTCGAGACGCAAAGGGGGAATATGCCGGCCGCCCTCAAGCATGTCACACATGGCTTCAGTATGCTCAATGAGCTTTCCGCTTGCTCTGAAAAGGCACCCGACTTGGTCAGCATTGCTCCTGCGCCCCCTGCGTTGGTCCAGGAGATTCTGGACTGCTATAAGCCCCTGGAATTGCAATCACGTTCGTTTATGGGGTCATATAGGAAGTTCTTCTTCCCCCCTAAACCACCTGCACCCGCCTCCAGTGATCCTTTGACGAGCCGAAGCTCTAGCCCTGGCGGGGCAATGTCTGTCTCTAGCTCACCCAGTCAGCCAGGTTCGCCATGGACGAGTTCTCCAACTCAACAAGTACCGACAGGGTTGCCCAGTCCTCAAAGTCAAGGAAGCCCGTGGAGTACGTCAGATAACCAAACGCCTCCACGGGCGCCTCCGGGGCCCCCACAAAGACCACCAGGGATTGCCCCCTTCACCAAGTACTCGCCTTATTTCAAGCCCCGGATTACGAGCATCAAAAACATTGAGGACATGCCTCCCGCATTCAGTAGCTTCGAGGAAGCTCGTGATTATTGGAGCCTGCTCCAGAGGCAAATGGTTGGACATGTCCCCATGCTTACTGTGGTAACGGCGCAGCTTGGCCTCACCAGGGTCAAGGATATGGGGGAGCTTGAGATGAAGCTATCGAGCGTGACAAAAAATCCCAGGATCTCCAAGTTTGTTGAGGAATCTCGGTATTGGCTACAGAGGTGGTCAAAGGCATTTGATCCCTTGCTTCAGTCTGCTTCCAACAACCGGCAGAACGACATGCAGCCATATTTGGTGGCCATCAACCTGCGCATCGAGTTCTTGATCCTCTACATTTACACCGCTATGCCGCGGTATACCGGCATTGACAAGGCTCGTGAGCTTACACCGTATTACCGAGAGATCAACACATTGGCCGAGATATTAATCTCGTGCCGTCCCAGCTGCGGCTTCGCAATGGACTCGGGCTGGACCTGGCCACTCTTTGTCTCGTCGTTCGGAAGCCGGGATGCGTCCGTTCGAGACGAGGCGATCCGGATTCTAGGCCAATATCCCATCCGCAACGCCTTGCGCGACAGCCGAGTCTTCCGAGCGATTGCGATCAAGAACCGCGAGGTGGAGATGATGAACTCGATGGAAGGCGACGAGCACGACCAGTGGCTACGACTCAGGAGACGAGAGATTGTGTTTGAGGATCTGGGAACCAACATCATCTTCCGATCGGCTCAGAAGAATCCTGCCACTGGCGAATGGGAGCTTGTCGAGGAGGTATCGGCCTTCCTGGTCCGCCCCGACGGGCTCCTTGACTGGCACAGACAACCTGTTTCGGACTCGGCCTCGATCCTTTCGGGTGTCTGCTAAGCCAACATTGACGCGACATGATAGATGCACATATTGGTACATAAAATGTGGGAAAGGAGGGGTCTAGACGGTTTGGATGGAGTTTACTGGCGTGCCTGTTTTTAGACGACATGATATCTGGCCATTGGGCTATGGACTCGGGGCGTTCTTGGGTCAACAGGACCCTGTTTTATTGTAGGATATGTCAAAGGAGAGATCAGGGACAATGCCTTGTTGGATATGGTGTTGCATGCCATCTGTTGGTGGACAGTAGTAACGAACGAGATGCCCTCAGGGCCTGACATCACTTTTACCCCCAGATCTCTCGCCTCAGAGTACCTCAAATAGTGACTGAAGCATCTTCCCATCCTCATGTTCCAATTCCTTCCAGTTGGCTTCCTTGATGAAATCCTCCACATTGTCCCCAGCCCTCTCGAGATACCACACTCCAACCCGGAAAATCTCGTCAAATCTCTCGTTTCCCTTGTAGGATTCACATGCCTGATTCACCATCTCTCGGCCATGAGTGATAAACGCCCACCTCATCAGCCGCAGCGTCTCATCGTCCGCCCGCCGTCTCATCCGCAACCCTGCACGCTCGGCGTACCCCGCGCAGAAGCGTAAGGAAAAGACCGAGACGGCACGACGAAGGGCCGAAGTCCGGGGGTGCGAGAGCAGCTCGCAGTGGAGATGGGCGAGAAACTGGGCCAGATCTCCGTCCACACCACGGCCGTTGAGCTGGCCAAACTCCCAGTCCACCAGCGTGGGGGTCCAGTCTTGTTCTTCTGCATCATCGCTGGGATCGCGCATTAGGATGGAACCCTGCGTGAAGTCACCCATGGCTAGGGACCAAGGATGCGCTCCCTCCTGCGCGCCGAAACCTTCTTTGACACGGGCGAATAGCTTTTCGGCATTGGGAGTGCTAGCGAGACGACGTCGGAGGGGTTCGATGGCAGCGGTGCGCACAATGTCCCGTGTAAGCGAGTGCGTGAGTTTGGCTGCTGCCAGGGGATTCGAGGTCTGAACTCGGATCACTCTCTCGGGGCTGTGTATCGCTGCAAAGATTCTTCCGAGGTCGTAGGCTAGCTTTTCGATCTTAGGATGTACTTCGTCCCAGGGTCGTCGGGATTGCTGACGGAGGAAGTCAAAGATGTTGACCAGATTGCCGAGATCGCTCAGTATAAGGATTGAGGCTTCTTGATCGGAGGATGAGAGTCCAAGGACTGACTCTTTGCCTTCTCGGTGGTGTATACATCGAGGAGAATTCCAATATGGTCCTTGTCGGAGATAGGAGAGGGCACCGTGCTCTGAGAAGAGGTCGAGGAAGATGGCTTCAACTTCCTAGGCACGTGTTACTCAATGTCACATCAACGCAACAGGAGACTTACCTGACGCTTGGTTGAAAAGACCCATTCTGGACCTACGACCTCGACATATGGCTTTGCGTGCTTGAGGATGACGGACTTGGGCGCATCCGACTGGGATGACGTCTGTGTCGCGCGGAGAGTAGTGTTGACAAGACCGCCGGAGAGACGAGTAACAGACCATGACGTCCCAGCGTACAAAACAGAAAGATATCCGCCGTAGTCCGCTTCCATCGTGTAGTCGGCCTTATAATTTTTCCACGATAGCTTGAAGGTGGAGTTTTGATGCATTTATGCTGAACAACGGTGAGGGGTCGTGCAACGTCCAATGACAGTTGCCAAGCAGATGCAAAAAGTCTCTGAGTCACTCACCGTTGATCAACGCTGTGCAAAGAAAGTCTAGAATGTTTGATCGGTCAAGGCTGATGCATGTGGCTTGAGAAATTGTGCCTGTACGCTAATGCGAGGTACAAGTCCATGGCAGGTATCACGAGCAAACACATGATGCTTATTCTACCTACGCGAAGCTGTTTGCTGGATATCTACAGAAAAAGACACGGGAATAGTTTTAATAATGTAATGGCAATGGTGCAAACGGATTTCTGTGTGGGAAAATCTGCCTTGCTGAGCAAACTGGCACTGTGAGTGTGGCACTACATGCAGCTTCCCGATGCCTCAATATCTCTGTCGCGTCACTCCGTAGAATTTCCCTTGCCCTCTTTCATTTTTCTTCTGCACACAAAATCGGCATAAAATTTTAACCCTGTTCCATCCCTCTTTCTTTTTCATATTTTGGAATATCGGCAGGAGAGTTCGAGTGTCAAGTCCCAGTTTGCCCCCTGACACTTCCCCTACTGGGGACACCTGCTCGACGAGGGACGACGTGGGTGTTTCTTTCTTTTGGATAGTGCCATAGGTTCTGAAGGAAGCCGGAAGTGAGTACTTGTCTCTATCTACCTTCTGTTTCCGTTGGAGCATCCAGGAGATCATCCTTAGTCTTCTTCCAGCCTGCAGAGCGCCCAGCTCCTTCCAGCTCTCTATCCACCGTCACTTACTCCTTCCCACCACTATAGCGTCCAATACAGTTCAGATTGCACCTTCATACCCTCAAGAGGCCTATCAGGCCGTCCCGTCCGCACCACCTTCCGAAAATTTCAACCGAGTCATTCTACACCCGTCGACCGTGGTACCACTTGGAGACATTTGAACCGAACCGACATCGAGACGAACGAAACATTCCTGGCACTTCCTGGAGAGTGATTTCTATCGCTTGTAGGAAATCTGGGTGGTGATTGCACTGCGAAAATACGCGACCAGGGGCGAGTATTGGGCGTCGTCGAACCATCGTCCGGCGCATTCTTGACCACCTACCTAAGGAATCAGGAAACGGGAGGTGCTTCCCCCGAAAGCGCTTGGGAAGAATTAAAGCAACGGAATCTTGCCAGACGCATGGAACTTCCTCTCGGAGCACACTGGTGGGGTACTTACTGGCAAGTGTTATCACCTAATGGCCACTCACCTCCTCTAACTTGAACCCCCCAACCTTGGAATAGAATTCCAAAGCCATCAGGGCATTGCCAGTGTCAAGAACTGTCAATTACGGTGCGTCATAGCTTCACTTGTTGCAGCGTTCCTCAGGCAGGTATTATCCCCTCCCAAAAAAATCCCAGTGGGTAAACTCCTTCCCGAGTTCGTTCACCTTTCAACTCCCGCACCGCACCTTCCCTCTTTTTTTTCTTCCTCTCCTCATCACACACCTCTTTCTTCAGTTTTCATCTTCCTTTCTCAGGTGCGAATGTTACTTTTGTGACATTCTGCCGGGAAAGTTTGATAGAAGCTGCATTTTTCGGTTTCAGAGCTGGTGGGCTGAACTGCATCGCCTTGCCTGGGTGCCCGGTTACCTGGGTACCTGCTCTGGTTTTGTTTTGATCGCGACCTTCTCTCCAGCAGTCTTTCAAAGTGGGTTCCTCCTCTTCTCTCTTCTCTTCCTCTCGGGCTCTCATTCCTCCCTTCCCCTCCCCTTCTCAATAAGAAGAACACTCTCCTCCTCTTCCCGTCCTTCTTCTCTTCTCCTTGTCATCATCATCCCCATCTTCGCATTGTTTCGCCCATAGAACTGCAGCTCGAGTAAGCCATTTCTTTGCCCTTCATTCCCCTCTGTTCCTCTTCTTTGCCCCTCCATGCATCTTCCCTCTGTCCTCCCGTATCACCTCTTGCCCTCTACCCATACGCCAGTTTTCGACCCATGAGTCCATACTGACATTCAATAGACACGGAGATATTCATTCGGTTTCATCGCCACCATGAAGGAAGGCGAACAGGTAACGTCCCTCACTCTCTCCCCTCTACGCGCGCTGACACACACCACCTAGCTCCAGATGGAGCAACCTTCCCTTGACATCATATCTCGCTACGTTCTGAACGAGCAGCTGGAGCCCGAGGAGGGCACTCTCCTCAAACCATGGCAAACTCTGCCTGAGATCCCGGAGCCAGGCGAGCTGATGGCCTCCGATCCTCCTGTGGTACCTCCAGGAACTCTGGACGGCGAGGCTCTTGACAAGGGCGGGTACCTGGAGTCCCAGTACCGGATGTGCCGCTTCGAAGGCACCGAGCTTCTTCGAAGAGCTGTCAACGAGTTTCGGGGCCGCCCTACGATGGCGGAGGGTTCCGACTTCTTCATCTACACCCAGGTTCGTTCGATGCCTCCTCTCACCTCTGACACTCTAACTCACTGTTACAAGGTCCATGTGCAGGGCTACATGTTTGCCCGGGCTGGACCAGCCTGCAGAATCTCCTTCTCGACGGAGCGTTCTCCCACTCAGGTGGTCTGGAGTCAGTGCACACGTCTTACCTCCGGCACTCTCGTCGCCCTTTCGCCGAGCCGTGACAATTTCAAAACGCAGTGCTACGTCGCTGTCGTTGCCGCAAGGTACCTCGTCGGAGGCCTCGAGCCCAATCCTGATGACGGCGAAGATGAAAACACACCTCCTCGAATCGAAATATTCTGGTCCAACTACCAAGACGCCATCCTCGATCCCTCTGTCGAACTAGTCATGCTTGAGGCGAAGGGTGGCTACTTCGAGACTGTTCGCCACGCAATGGTTGGACTCCAACATGCTGCACTCTTTGAGTGAGTTTCTCTTTGCTCCTTTGCATGAAAGCAGGCTGACCATGTCTTCTCCCAGATCCAAGTTCGACAAGTACATCATCGATGGGTATGCCCGTGACCCCAAGGCTGCCTACCTCCAAGAGGCTCCAGGCCAAACTGCGCATGTTCCAGAGAGCGCTGAGTCGTTTGATTTGTCCCAAGTCGAGGCCTTCAAGCGCATGACTTCTCGCGAACTGGCTATTGTCCAAGGCCCACCTGGGACCGGCAAGACTTTCACCTCCGTCGCTGCCCTCGAGAGTCATGTTCGCACACTGCAGGAAATCTATGGAAAGAAGTCATTCCCTCCAGTATTGGTTGCTGCCCAGACCAACCACGCACTTGACCAGCTCCTCACTCGATGTGAGAGTGAGTTTGGCGCCGTCATTTGCCGTCTTGGTGGTCGCACTGAGAACGAAGAGATCGAGAAGCGCACCTTGTTCAACATCAGAAAGCAGTCCAGTCTGGGGGGTGGGCCTATGAAGGGAGAAGGTTCCCGGAAGACAATTCTCAGCCGGATTGACCACACCTTGTCCACCTGTTTCCCAAAATACTTGATCTCTGCTGAAGAGTTCTATGAAGCAAAACTTATCACGAAAGAACAGTTCGACTCTCTTGATGACGATGAGTGGGAGTGCGCACCCATGGTGAACCAGAACAATGGAGAGGTCTCTTCCAACTCCATGGTGCAATGGCTTGATGGACACGTCGAAAGAGACCAGACCTATGTTTACCGTCCCCCTAGCGGTCAAAAAGCACCTCCCCCAGTGGACGATGACCCCGACAAAGCTGACGACCAAGAGGTGGACGAAAAAGAACGGCTTCAGGGCCAGTTTTTTTCAACTCAGTTCTACGCCACCGGAGAAGTCCCAGTCGCCAACTCAGGAGAAGCTGCTTGGTTCTACAGGGCTTCCAAGCTATTGGCCACGCATCAAGACTTGTACCTCATCAAGCCGCCGCAACGTGGCATGGTCTACCGATACCTCCGGAAGCGACTTGTTGACAAGGTGGCCGAGCAGTTTCCCACGCTTCTCAGGGAGTACAAGGCAGCGTGCGACGTTATCAAGATCGGCAACTGGGACAAGAATGCTAGAATCATTCGCAACGAACGCATCGAGATTCTGGGTTGCACAACGACAGGATTGACCAAGTATCTTGGGCTCATCGCTGCGTTGAAGCCTCGCATCTTGATGATTGAAGAGGCGGCCGAGACCAGAGAGGCAAACATCACATCGGCTATGTATCCATCTCTGGATCAGATTGTCCTTGTGGGTGATCACCAACAACTAGTTCCACACATCGATGTTCGCGAACTGGGTCAAGAACCGTACAACATGCACGTTTCCCTGTTTCAACGACTGGTCCAGCTCGAGCTTCCTTTCTCAAAGCTACGAGTGCAACGCCGAATGATTCCCGCCATTCGAGAAGTGGTCAATACCTTCTATGCAGACCTAGAGGACCATTCTTCTGTCACCGATCCCTCTCGTCGACCACCCATCCCAGGCATGGGTGGGCGGAATCTCTTCTGGTTCCATCATCACTGGCCCGAGTCTCAGAATCCTGACGACTTTTCCTACTCTAATCACAGAGAGGCCGAGATGATGGTTCGATTTGTGAGATACTTGGTGGTGAACGACACGCGACCTTCTGCCATCACCCTCCTGACTTACTACAAGGGTCAAGTTAACCTGCTTCTCGAAAAGCTCCGACGAGACCAAGTCCTTTCCAACTACAATCCCACCAAGGAGTGGTCAGTTCGTACAGTTGACGGGTTCCAAGGCGAAGAAAACGACATCATTCTTCTCTCTCTGGTTCGAAGTTCCAAACCCGGTTTCGTTGACAATGAGAACCGAGCGGTGGTTGCAACAAGTCGAGCGAGACGTGGCATGTACATCTTCGGCGATGCCCTGAACCTTCTGCAGAAAACCCGCACGAGCCGCGCCACCTGGGCCAAGGTGTATGATGTCTTCGTTGATAACGAGTGCATCGACGTGTCCCTCCCAGTTACTTGCAAGAAGCATGGTAGAGTGACTGAGATCGGAGATGTTGATACATGGGACACCATTCCTGGATGTGGCTGCAACCAGAGGTGCGATGAGAAATGTCCCAACGGGCATCCCTGTCAGACGACCTGCCACCCATCGGACCAGGCCCGTCTCAAGTGCAGACACGCCTGCGAGAAAGTCCTGTCGTGTGGTCACGGGTGTGGTTCTTTTTGCGGAGATCCTTGCGAATGCCCTCATCGATGCACCAAGCCCCCCTCTGTCCAGTTGCCACTGAGAGGCAAACCGGTGCCACAGGGTCGAGGTGGGAGACCAGGAAACGGGAATGGCACTTCACGAGGCGGCAAGAACTTGGGAAACCGAGGCGGTAGAGGCGGCAGAGGCGGGCGAGCTTCTCGAGGAGGACATACTCAGACTGCGTTCCCTCGCAGAGATGTTCCTGTCGCGCCTGTCCCTGTCCCGGCTGCCCCTGTCCCGGCTGTCCACCAAGAGCCTACCAGCGAGGAACTGATGGAGATGGGCTACTATTCCCACATGTCGCAGCCCCAGCCAAGCGAGCCGAGGCCTCTGGACAACCCCCAGACGCAGTTCCAGAGCGGTGCCACCACGCTGACCGAAGACTCGCTGTCGGAGAAGTGGAGCCCAGAGAAGGTACAGCGACGTGATGCCATGCTCCAAGAGGGCACTCGACGACAGGGCCCGTCTAACTCGCGTCCGATGGAGGTTCGGGTGTCGTTTCGCCAGACAACCATGGCGGCTAATTGCACGCGGGTGTGTGGGCGTCCATCGCACACCAAGTACACGATCCCAGCGCCGTCGCCGAAGCGAGGTGCTGAAGTCGCTAACAGCGAGGTCAGTGTCGGTGCTGCTCAGCAGCAGAGCAGGAAGCACATGGTCCTTGATGCGGCGGCGGGGTTTACTAGTATGGCAGACTATGCTGGTTCGAGTTCGGCGGAGTCGCAGAGTGGTCAGGGTGATGGAGATGATGGAGAGGATGACTTGATTAGTTTTGAGGGATATTGCGTCTGGGTATGGGTATGGATGGGTATGGATAGGGTGGTTGGCACTTTTTGTACTTTAGGTCACGGTCTATGAAGGATTACGCATGTTTTGATAGTCTTGGTGTTGTGCCTTGGTGATGATGCTGTGATGTGATTTATGTTGACATTGAAGTCATGTTTAGGAATGATGGGAATGTCAACAAAGAGGGACTCGTACAGAGAAGATGTTATTACAAGAAGGATGTTTTGTCTAAACCAGAAATGACACAACTACCTACTCCAAGCTGGCGTGCCAGTTTACCTGTCCAACTCCAACGCCAGAGAATAAAACCATGGTGATGTAGTCTAATTCACCTCACCCGCTCGTGACGTTGATCTCGTATCCAATCAAGACCTCTGTACTGGTACCCTCCCAACCTCTTGTGCCGGCAGCACTGAGCATGAAACGACTTGTGGGATCGATGTAGAGACTAGAGATGACGCCTGCACGAGGAGGACCGGGGATAATCAGGAAGGGAACGGTAGAATGCTTGAAGGCGCGGGATTCTCGAAGATCGTAGAGACGGAGAATATCGTGGGAGGCGCTAGGAATTGTTAGCTTGTTGCTACACACAAGATGTGAGTGTGTACTTACCAGACTAGATGTCTACCGTTCAACATGGGTCTCACGGCACTCACAGCACCACTACCAGCAGGAAACTTGAGAGAACGCTCAGGTTCCCAACCCCTCCTAGCCTTGTGGATATCATACTCCTCAACAGTACCGTTCCTCCTTCCAGCGTATATGATGTTGCCGTTGGGACTCCAACAAGTACCCATACACCAAGGCGGAACACCAGGTCGATTTCCAATACGAGCAACAGGATCCTGCTGTCGTTTATCCCAAACACGTAAAGGACCGTCGATGGCGGCGGAGAGGAATGTGGTTGAGGAGGTTTGTGTTGGGTCGTGTTGTGTTGGGGCGTGGTTTGATGTGTAGAGCATTGGTGACTGCGATCTCTTAAGAGCAGTTACTTCAGCGCTAGCTTGTTGCTGATCTTCTTGACTCGGTGCTGCCGCTGGCGGTGGTTCTGTCGTCTGTGCAGGAGGAGGATCAACGTCCATGGCATCTCCAGTCTGTTGTGTAGGTGGTGGCTGCGTCTCTGGTTCCTTTGCAGCTTCGAGACTCGCCATGTCTGCTGAATGATCCATACCGCTATCATGACCGTGTGTAGGCATCATGTCCATAGAAGTAGCGCCAAACTCGTCGTCGTCGTTGCCAAATGGTTGATCTCCCTTTGTTTCTCCAAAGAGACCCCCCGCGTCACTGCCGCCAAAGAGACTATCGTGAGCAGGAGATGCACCCTCATCACCGCCATTCACGGCACTAGGTTCGTCAATACCATCATTCGTAAGCCCGTTTGTGAAGTTGCCGGCAGCGGGCGGGGCGCCGTTGTTCGTCGACATGGTGGTTGAAGGAATAGGTTCGTCCGCTTCTTCAGGTATGGGAGCACCATTCGCAGGACGCAGCTCGATGGCAGAGATTTGACCAGAGTTGCCTTCAAAACTCCGTGTTGTCTGACCCGTGTTGAGATCCCAGTCGAAAATGTTCTTGTCCCAGCTACCACTGAGAACGCTCTTCTCGTCCTGTGCCAACGTCAAGACGCTCACGGCGTTTTTGTGTTGCTGTAGACAATGAATGCGTTTGCCCTCATCGTGACGCACACTCTGCAGGTTGATACCTCCCGATTCAAGACCAGAAAGCAACCAGAGAGCCTCAGCGTTCACAGCAAGAGAGTACACAGGAGATAGAACATGTTCCTGATCTCCCCTCCCAGGAGGCGAAGGTTCCTCGTTCTCCCAATACGACATGAGTATACCAGCCTTCGTAACGCTGTCAACAAAAGGATGCCTCTGCGCAACAGTCAAAGGCAACTTTCCATTGATAGTACCAGGCCCATCGTACTTGCGAATGTACCCATCCGACCCTCCGGTGATCCAGTACCTCAGGTCGGGTGTGATGGCCATGGCGTTGACGCTGGTAGACTGAGGCGCTGCCATGGTAGGTACAATATCGTAGAGCTTTGCGTTTATGACTTCGGGGCTTGGGACGGGCCATTTCGTGTACATCTTTGGCGCTGGCGTGGCAGACTTTTGCCTCGACTCTGCTGGTGTTGGCTCGCTCTTGACCTTGTCTTCAGGCTGCTCGTTCGAGTCCGTAGCAGGAGCCTGACTATCCTGCGCATCCCCCTCAGCATCCCCCTCCGCATCATCACCATTATCATCATCATCCTCATCATCATTATTATCATCGTCTCCGTTGTCATCATCGTCGCCAGCATCGGCATCCTGATCGCCATTATCGTCAACGTCCTCCATGGCCTCGTCAGCGTCGTTATCTTGATCGGGACGGTCGTTTTCATGGTCGGATTCGGCTGAGCTCGCCGATAGGCGATCGTCGTCGAGGGTGTTCATGGTAGGAGGTAGGTATATTTTCTGGGAGGTGGTTCAAGATGAGGCTCGATCGCATCGCATCGCGTCGCGTCGAGTAGGTGGGTCCTTTTAAGTGGTGGGCGATGACATCAACCCTGGGAGCTTGGAGCTTTGGCGATCCAACAGGTTGAATTCTTGGGTTATGAGGGTCGCCAATGGTGTAGTAGTCAATTTAGATAGACTCTTGTTGGAGAAGAAAGATAATTTTTACTGTACTTTTTGTAAGGGAAAGTTTGGATTTGTGAGGTCTGCTCAAAGGTTATGCGTAGTCACGTGCTGTAGAACCATCATCACTGTCTGGACCTGCCTACCTGCAAAGGGCCCTCATTTGAGACTCCAACTTGACGATTTGACGCTCATCAATTCTGATCTACATGATACTAAACGACTAACATAGCTATAAGGGGCTTGATCAACGCATGACATCAAGATTGAGCAATGTCGAACTCGACAGGAACTCAACTCTGCCTTGGATGCTTGTCCTTCTCCGATACTGACAGGTAGCGCATTAAAACGCCAATTATAACACCGAAGGCAGTTTATCAATGGCATATTAAATCTAATGGTTAGTATATGGGTGCCAAATAGCAATGTTAGTAAGTTAAAGTCCCCCCTTGTCTATGACCTATCCTCAACTTAAACAACAACGTCACTTAAGCACTATATCTGTTTAACAAAAGAAAAGTAAAGAGTGTATTATTCTACTAAAGTGTAGAAGAACAATGTATAGGTATCTTAACCCATACAATATCTCGGGTATCAAACTCGCCCAAACTCCACAAGTCAAGTTCATCAGTTAACACAACAGCTTTCCCTGCTCGTTCACGACAACATAAACCGACTGCACCGCAATTCATCAAAGAATCAGACAGCCTGATTATGCCTAATTCGGAGACCACCTCGTACTCTCAGATCGTCTCGCACCACCTCTCGAACTAGGCGCAATCCTTCCCCGTCGATACATCTCCTCAGGATCCGGCGTACGGCCAACAACACTAATACTCTCACTAGGTGCGACCTCATCTTCGACATCTGTCTGAGGACCAGGCCAGGCGGTCGAAACAGAGGTGCGGTTGTCTTCAACTGCGTGCGAGTTTTCGGGGACTTGGCTGGACCAATTGTAGATCCTTTCGTATCCTGTTGTCATGCTCCCTGTGTCGGATCCGACAGGGGGGAAACATGCTGGTGTCGTTGCTGCTGGGAGGTTTAGACAAGTTGGTTCCACCCTGTTTCTTCCCTCATTTTCATTTCCTCGATTGAAGAAGTGTCGTCCTCTATCCGGTCGGTCATTCGTAAAGTTCTGACTCGGCTCAGGAGTGAACTCCGAAGGTACAGAGCTGAAGGAGCGAGGACCTGCCCCCGCCATCTCCATAACAACATTACGCTCATCCCCATTCCTCGAAACATCCCTCGACTCAACTTGCTCCTCATCACTCCCCTCTTCCTCGTCCCAAGGACAAGGACTACGAGACTGAGGGGTCCAATCACTCGTAGGCTCCCCATTCCTAGCCCTACGAGCTTGTTCCATCTCCCACTCGCGCTGCCTCTCCGCTCTAGTCTTGCGTATAGGTCGTTGGCCTGCTTCGAGACGACGGATGGCGTGTCTGCGGAGTGTGGGTGGTGCGGCTGCTAGCATGATGTTCATGCCTATGCGGGCGCCGAGGGGCATGTCTTGTGTCAACTTCTTGTGCTTGTTGTCTTTGGGCATTGTCACGAAGTGCTGTACGAAGAGAATGTGCTGTTGAGGATGGACGGACTGTGATGCAAATGTGATGAAGCAATTATCTATGGCTAAAAGTGACTGTATATACCAATTCAAGAAAGGTCAATTGCTAATTCTTTGGTCGTGTTGTCTTATTCGGGCATATTATCTTGATGTTCGTAGCCGTTGTCCTGTCTTGTTCGCCTAGACTCAACACAAAGACGCTCAGAACAAACGGCCATCATTACAATCCATTGACATTTCCCTACACAATAGCCCATATTCACTGTATTGTCCCCGGTGTTATTATTTTTCCAGGCATCTGTCCCAGAAACAAGGCGAGAACGTTCAGTAACAAACACAACATTATTGCCTGCACTGCAACCTTTCTAGACGAATGACCAACTCGGGACCGTTTGTTAATTCACAGTCCATCGAGGCCGTTTTCCAGGCCATCTTCTTTGTTCAATTCCCGGTTTAGATCCAAGGCGGCGACAGTGACGAGTAACGAGAGTTGATGATAAAAGTCACTGGCTTTCATGGGCCAAGTAACGAGTTTAACTTTGAGCCAAGAACAGAAACTAGTCACTATTCACATACAAACCCCCAGTCACTCGCCATTCAGCCTAAACAACCAAGTTGTCACCGCCCCAGTTTAATAACCCATCCCACAAAGCATAACTTGAGGTTAAGCTTGCTCAACTCGCATTGGCTGTTGTGTCACATACATAGACTGAACCCTGACATACAGCTATGGACGCAGTGTTCATCTTAACAGACTATGCAGGTCCAAGACATACATCTCCCTCCACCGCACATCTCAATCTCACCCTCGCCCTTCAACACGCATACATACACGACATACAGACGCCATGCGTCCATCACCCCCTGTCTGAGACAAGCTTCATTCCTACCAACAAGCCCCTTGCATTCAAGCTCAACGCCCTCGCACATAGATAAAGCCACATAGCAGCCCACTAAAGTTTCTCAAAAAGTCATTCAAAATCATCCCGTCCGGGTTTTTCTATTCCTTTCCATGTCCTAAATATCTTACAGCGAGCCACTGGCTAGCTATGCAACATCGCCGCAGTGCAGCTCGTGCATCAACCTCCTCCACCTAGATTGTCATCCTGCTCCTCCTCTCCATATCTCTTTCTCCCTCGCTCAGTTCTTCTCGTCCGTCAAGACATTCAAGGAAATCAATAAACACGACACGACACAATGCCTCCAACTCCGTTTTTTAAATCCAGGACATAAGAAGCCCCATACATTCCATTTCCAGCACCTGCCATGACAAGATGACAAACAAAACCACAGATGCCCTCACCTGTCGTCTCGATGAAGGGGTATTATCATTATCTACTAAGGAAATAAAAGGAAATGCTCGCACAAGGACAAGTCGAGTCGGTCCAAGGTGATCGGTTCGGTTGGGTTCAGTTCGATTCAAGGAAACGTGGGACACCCAAAGCTGGGTCAGATTGGGTTGGGGCTGTTGGGGGATGTTGATGTTGATACGCGACCCTTGCTCACAAGGGGAAAACAAATGGCTCGGCAATGTCCAAAACTCAAAAGAATGGCGAGCTCAAACGAGGTAAGCTCATGATGTGACCCGAGGGTCGTTAAAATATTGCACCATGCCCCAGTCGGCTGGTGCTCCGTTATGTTGTTGTTGTCCCGGTTGCTCCAGGATGATGCTCTCCCAGTCGTCAAATACCACAGGCGCTGGCGAATACTCAAAGTCCATCATTGATTCACCAGCTTCCTGACCATGACCATGAGGAGGTGGTGGCAGCTCGCGCTTGTCAAGTGGCGAGGACGCGGGCGGGGGCATCAGAGGCGAAGTCGAGGGTCCCATGGGTGAGTGAGACGAAGAATCGGGAGATGGTCTCGACGCGGGTGTGAATGGCTGTGATGGTACCATTATTGTGTTGCGAAAGGGTGCTGCGAACGAAGCCTGTTGAGGATCCGGCGAGGGCATCATCGACTGGTGACCAGGGTGGCCCTGAGTAGGCAGTGTCATGAACGACATGCGAGGGTCGTGAGGGAACGCCTGGGGTGCCAGGCTCGTATGCGAGTACTGAGGCGAAGGGATAGGCGCTGAGGTGAGGACGATATCGGCGAGGTCGTAAGCTACACTGACAATCCACTGAGCCTCACCCTCATCGCCAGAGAAGAACTCGAGGAGATCCTGCAATTGGCCGGGGCTCTCGTTCTCCAGGAAGCCCTGGGCGCGGCCCGTCTTGCTTGGGTGCCAGCTGAATTGGGGTCTTCGACCATTATACTCAGGCTGCTTGCTGACGACAAGTGCGTCCCAAGCCTCGTGGATCAGAGGTTGGTGCAGGAGACCATAAACAACCCGAGAGTGCATCCAGTCACCCTTGGTCATACCAGACTCAAAGTGGCGGGCAACGTGCTCAACATGGCGTTCGCGAGCCGGGTGAAGAGCAGAGCAGAAGCCACAGGCCCAGTACTTGCGCTTTCGAAGGAACTTGACCACCTTTTCGGCATGGGGACACGTCTTGCAGCCATGGCACTGCTTGTGGTGCTGGTTGAACGAGTTGGAACCCCAGAAGCTTCGGTTGCAACCAGGCTCGGGACAGGGGTACTTGCGCCAGCGCTCGTGGAACTCGTCCTCGTGGCGCTTCCAGTCGTACTTGCGCTTGAAGCTCGTCTCACACGAGGTACACCAGTAAATGTTGGTCTTTCCGGCGGTGCCGACTGGAGCACCAATGGCGCCAAGTGGTCCGCTAATCGGGTTGGATGGAGGAAGAGGAAGAGGCGCCTGAGATCTGGCACAGTTGGAGGTTGATGATTGCCAAGACATAGATGATTGGCCCGAGTTGGTGGACCAGATGGAAGCATGGCCGGAGGAGCCGGAGCTCGTCGAGGAGACGGAGATGCGAGGGCGATGGTTAAAAGAAGCCTGAGGGGGCATGAAGATGGCTGCTTCATTGTCTTGATTAGCAAATCAGTCAGCAAGTGCAAAGAAGCAAGGAAATCGACGGCAGCTGCTGTCAGGTAAGCATGACATACAAGGGGCCTCCTCGGGAACGGCTTCGTGCTTGATCTCGACGGATGGAGTGGTGGCAGTAGATGAGCTGTTGGTGGGAGTAGTCGTCACAGTCGGAACATTCGGGACAATAGGAGGTGGAGGAGGGCATCGAAGCGGCGGAGGAGGAGCGAGCGAAGCAGCGCTGGGGGCGGGATTCGATTGTTGAGGTTGGCTAAAGGCGGGAGGAGCCTGCTGCTGAGGTTGCGAGGGAATCGATGACATCGAAGACATGGCATTCAGGGTCAACGAGAGAGACTGGCTTTCATCGACCCATTGATGAAGGAGATCCTTGGACAGGCCCGAGTCGATCAGGACCTGGAGGTTCTTCCTTGCCTCGGCGAGGACATCCTGAGGAGTGGCGTCATGGTGCTGCTGCTGGTGAGACGGCGAGGGGCTCGGCTGTTGAGACATGATGTGCTGCTGCTGTTGCTGGTACTGAAGCTCGAGTTGTTGTTGCTGCTGCTGGGGGCTCTGGCTCTGATTCTGGCTCGGATCCATGGGCAGCCTTCACATGGAGGATGGACGGTGTGTATCGACTAGCAAGCGCGTGGAATCGGCAACGACGGGTTTAACTTGATTTTCTCCGGCTATGCAAGCTTTTTTGGTCGAGCGAGCTAAAAAGTGGTGTTGTTTTTCCTTTGAATGCGTGATGGTCGTTGAGAAGCGAACGTGTTGTATTGGCGAGCCTGATTATACCAGTATGGGCACAACAGAAGGCGGCGGTTTGAGTCGAGTCCTCGAGGGGAGACTTCGGGAAACGACTTCGAAAAAAACGAGAGACAAGAGCGAGAGTATGTAAAAGTCCCTTTTTTGGAACTTTCGTTATTTGAGCGAGAGTGTTGAATCAGAAACAATAAGAAAAAGAGAAGAGAAAAGAAACGAAAGAAAAACAAAGACTGGTGATGCTTTGGGCTTTGGAGTTGTCAAGTTGCAAAAAAAGAACGAACGGGGTGAGAGGACGGAGGAGGGCAAGAGGAGAATGGGGGTGGGAA
>NKCJ01000301.1:0-50338 GCA_003947015.1 Fusarium sp. AF-6
CTGTTGAGCAGAACTGCTGGGGGGGGGAAGGGCCCTGGGGGTCGAATCGAATCAATCCATCCCCTGGCCGTGGTCAGAGAAAGAGAGTCCATTCTTTGGTTGCTGGCCTCCATGCAGTTTTTCTGCAAGGGCAGCGGCTGGCTGCGTCTGCTCTGCCAATGGTACTCGCACTGTAGCGTGCTGTGCGTGCTTCTTTTTCCCTTATGGATCGATTGCCCTCCATCCATTCTGCATTGCATTGTTCTCTGTTCTGCTGCACGTCTCGCACAGCGTTAAGGTACGGTCCGCGCTGGCCTCGTACTCGTTCGTACCCTGTCTGTCCGTTTGTTTCCATCCTATATGTATGTGGATGGATGGTATAAGTGGCACTCTCTCTCTCTCACCGTATATCTTGGTGACCCCCATTTTCTGCTGCTGCTGCTTGTGCTCCCGCAGCAAAGAAGAAGAAGAAAAGAGTGCGTGCTGCGCCCAACTGAACAAACAATGACTCTCTCCTCTCGCTACTGTAACAGAGTCGAGTAACATTTTGAATTATACCCCGACTGGGGGAGGGGGTGGCAGCAGAAGTGGGCAGAAAAGGGGGGGAATTGGATGGATGGATTAGTTGCCTGCCAGGGTCCAGTCTCTCTTTCACCTCGATTCATCCATCACAACACCGACCTCCGGTCTAGAGGCCCGTCACCGGCGAGAGCTCAACGGTTGCTACTGTTACTTGACCATTTGGCCGAGTAATACCTAGAAATTAGTTGATCCCTTTTATCTTAATATCATTCTCCTCTTCGCCGAGCGAGGCAGGTGGTGACAAAAATCGTTGTCGTCCATCCATCCATCCATCGTTCGTCGTGCATGGACTGCGGAAACACCTCCGAACGACGCCGGTCCTGACCCCGGCCTTTCTCACTTGAGCAATGGCCCTAGACATCGATCGTCGACTTACTCCATCCGTCCAGAGCCTCCGCGACTTTTTGGAAATGAGAATCCCGCTTGTTACAGTGGTAATAACTAACTCCCACGACTGCCGCTCGCTCCTCTCTTTTTTCTCCATCTTTTGTTTCTTCAGTTGAACATTCCCAGTCGTTAAATCAGCTGGTTATTGACCTGAGCGAGCATGGCTCCCCTCAAGTCACCTCGCCTCACCACACAAGAAGATGCAGTGATCAACCGAGGGTTCACATCTGATGAACCGGCCCATTCGGGGAACCCAATCGCCATCACCAAACTCGCCCATCACCGTCACCTTGGCCGTCTCGCCATCCAATGGGGTGGCCATCTTCATGGCCCAAGCGCCAGTACAACCAAGGTGAGCCGCGCCTTGTATCACCAGTCAACCAACAGCAGCACCAAGAAAAGCCCTTTCTCGGCCGTTTCGTTCCCATCAATGGATGAATGACCCTCATCACTCTCGCCTCATGTGATAGATAGGATAGCCGGTCTCGCTCCTTGTCTCTGCCCTTTTTCCCCCATCTCACCGGTCCCTTTGTCTCTCCGCCCCGCCCCTTCGCAACGGTTCGGTTCCAACATCTTTTTTCCGCCTCCATGCCCCTGGACCTGGACCTGGACCTGGGGAAGGGGGTGAGGAGTTGGGACAAGCTCCGATGCTAATGTAGCTTGCTCTTAAACAGCTTAGTCGCGTAGGCCAAGTCCCAGGGCCCAGGGATCCAGGGTCCTGTTGAATAAGGCGCCCACGCAACGCCGTCTCTCTTTCTCTTGTGTCGCCGAGTTCCACACTAGGACTGATTGATTTGCGGTTGGGCGAGACTCGACTTGGCATCCCCAGGCTCCTGATAACGTCTTTGCGTCGTTGTCGTACGTGCCTGGGAGGTATGCTTATACCCGCCGCATGCTAACTGATACAGTTACTGTGCACTATCATGACAGCGCAGTTGACGACTCAGTTGTCATTACGTCTCAACTCTTAAGGTGCGACGCAATTGCATGACCAAAAGCAACCACTGCCTCGACGATAGGTACTAGCTAGTCTAACAAGACGCAACCCCCTCAACCACTTTATGCATCAACTGCCTCAACCGCATACTACGTAGAGAGACATGGCCAACCATTGCCGAGGCCCATCAGGACCTGCATCTCTTGTCCCGGTTCCCCATTCACCGGTCCATCTCGTTGAAAAGTGCAAGAAGGGCTCAATCACAGAAACAAAGTCTCACCACATCTGCGGCATCCGTCATTGTCATCCCCAGACAGACAGACACATGCCCACCCATCCTCTCGGAGAGCTTCCCCCCTGCCGGCATGCTCCCTGGCTGCTGCACGACTCCACACCCCACGACGACGGCCTGCACCGCACCAGTACCATCGCATCGCATCGTCCATGCAGGGCTACAGCGTCACAGTGGCCGCCGCCCTAGGTGCCGGCGCACATCCACCACGTTGTGCCATTGGCGCCGGCGCGTTTGAGGCTGTTGAAGATGCGAGGATGTGCTCAAAAGGTGCCGGGTGGGGGTTAGGGCGGATGGATGGATGGCGACAGATGCACGGGTGACTGGGATGGGTGAGCCAGATCTCATCACCAGCAATGCAACAGAGATCGCACTCATCACATGATATCACGGCCATTGCGTCTTGATACGAGTGACGAGGCTAACGATGCAGATGCAGGAGGCGTTTCTGGGGGGCCTGATTTGACGGAATGCCCGTTTGGGTTGCTTCAGCTGGTGTGAGGCCCGGTGCACCCCAAGGTGGGATCTAGTTGATCTGTGACAAGGCAATGATATTGTTATCTCCTCAAGACAACTAGATTATCAGGGCCAGACAACTTATCGAAAGGTCTGATATTCACTGATTACAGTGATTGTGCATTTGTTCTGTCATCACAATTATTGCTAAGAAATTGGCTTCATATGAGAGAGTGAGAGTTGAATCTTTGAGGCACAACGTAACATCCAACGTCTACACAGAACCACAGTTTCGAAGAGGGATCCAGTAACCAATGCAATCCATCACCAATCACACAGCCTCTTCACAACACATGATAAGCGAATCGGGGACCCTGCTCAACTATAGCACCACGAAAACAAGCATTGACTTGGACTTTCGGCACGATGCGCTCTCTCGGTCAGAGAAGGGGGCTAGATCGATCTTCGCCGAGAACCACCAGAGGCGGTTGACTGAAACATCACATTCGTTTTACCGAAACTCAAGATCGTTGTCAAAAGTCACGTAACAGGGCCACGAGTCGAGTAAACTCGCCGTGGTTCGTTGCTTGGTCGTGGGCGTGTTGCGTCAAATCGTGGCATTCAACTGTGGGATGTGCTTACGCTCTCGCCTAGGCTCCAGCACGCGACTGTCAGCAGGATTGATCCTTTCGATACAACAAGCCACTGCAACCAAAGATGAGAGAAGAGGCAATGATGTATCATCCCCCAATAGAACAATCGGGATCGAAATATGGCTTCTGCCACGCCGCGAATTGCACTCGAGTGCCAGGACACAATCTCCACGCAGCTTTCAAGGGGAATCTTGGCAAGTCAAACCAAACTCATGAGGCCCTCCAGTACTGTTGCCCTGCCTAGGAGCGAGCACTTGGCGGTGCTGAACTCACGGGTAGGTACGTCAACTTGCAGAAAACAAGCGACTTCTTACAGGCCAGGAAGGTCTGGTTTTGTTAGAGAACTGCTCCAAGTTTCTTATGTGGTAGCAAGTGTAGCAAGACAGTCGTGGGTTTCTGTTTACGCAAATATGTCCTTTGTAGCATGGAACAATGCTTGAAGAAAGAGTTGCGACTTGCAGCCTGGATGTGACGGTTCTAGAAGTGGGCGCGGGCTCACGTGATATGGAGGATATGCTTCCAGTTTACAAGCTCCCAGAGCTCCCATTTAGTTATGTGTTCCAGTAAATAGCACACAACCTTCAATATTCGTCGTCACCATTGTCTTCCATATCAACAGTTTGATCAATAATCAGAAAGGAGTGCAATGTCATGCTTTTGCCTCTACTCGGTCTCCGCCTTTCAGCTCCCAGCCGACATCCGCATGCCTCCCAGGCACCACAAACTACGCCTCGAAACCAACCTAGATACCCAAGCAAACTCTCAAGCCTCCTCTGGTCAGCCTTCTAGAACATGACGTCCTATGGGGCATGATGCCCGTCTCCACCATTCTAGCCTCCTTTCTCGGCTGGTTAGCGATATCCACGATGCCCACACCCTTCAAACAGCAACCCCTTTTTTCCTCGGTATTTAGATTGCCCTCGCGTCTAGCTCTACACGCCAAGGCGCTCGTCATGTCATGTTTCAATCTCCCCTCAGGGCCCGGCTCGAGCTCTAAACCTTTTTGACCTCGGCGTTGATCATGTCACGAGCCTTTGCGACCATGGACCGTGATTTGCTCTACTTCGTCAAATTCCCCACCTCCGCCTTGTCTAACTGCATTGCTACCCCTGGTCGATAACGCACCCCAGGTTCGTTCTAGCCCTTTTGCAACTCTGGGATGGAGGAGAGCTCGAGTCAGTCTTGAACCCACGACGTGCCATTCCATGTTGCTCGAGCCCAGCCCCTAGCCTTCCGAGCGCCGATGCGTCTCGGATTCAATGCTCCCTCCTCGGGGGATCTGCAATGCAAGAAAGTCGACCAGCCCCTCTTTCTGCTTTAAATCGTATGATGGATTGTGTGCTTTGCCGGAAGTAGGCTTGTCCAGGTCGCTCGCTCGCTACCACGTTCCGGCCCTGGGAAATGAGACTCACATCCGCTTCCATGTCTTATCTCGGTTGCTCAGGTGTGCAGATCGGCCTCGACGTCGCCTAGACTGTGCGATTCCTTCCGGCCTTGCTCCGGCCATGTCAGAATATGCAATATGTGTGTGCGTTGGAGCAGATGCTGACTGTCGATGGGCTTTGTTTTATTACATTGACTATATTAACAGGCCGTCAACTGGCGCCTGCAAAGGTCGGCTGAGACATGACCATTAACAGTCTTGCTTTTCCTTCGAAAACCCCTCACTAACTGCGGCCCGCAGGGGGCGATGCAGCTCGGGCATATTAAAATCGTCAAGATCTGCGCCCAGTCACCAGCTCCTCCCATGATGATCCAGAAGACAAGGTTCTAGGATATTCCTGCAACGCCTACCTCGGGCAACTAAGCGGACATACCAAATCAACTCCGATGGCAGGGGTGTACAAACAGTCGTGGGTGTAGATGAATATCAGCTCTAAGCCATCTATATTCAAGATATGTATACACTACATGGTCTATCCAATGGCGACCCGTTGCCGTCCTCCTATATTGTCACAACTGTAACCAAGAGCAACGATTACCTGTCGGCCAATGTATGATCATACCAGCCGGCTCATGGCTCCTTTGTGGGCTCCTTGGTCACATCTTCAGCTGCCTTTACTGGCTCCTTTGCGGAATCATCCTCACTATTTTCGCCTTCGGCGGTAATTCTTAGACCCTGGATGCCAGCTTCAACTTCGGCAACCAGACTCTCAAGGTAATCCTGGTCCCTGCTTCTCGTCAGTATGTCCCGGCACAAGTTCACTTGGATACTCACCTTCCGACCAGAGTGACCGTGTTGTGCTTCTTGCCCCAGCGAGGATAACTTCCAACCTTGATACCCTTAGGCTCAACCTTGGCGGCCAGTGTCGTGAGGAAATCGGCCACGCCGCTCTCAGGAAGAGGGGTCGAGAACAGAATTCTATGTGTTCCTGTACCCTCGGGATCCACGAGCCTTGGCAGAATATATGGCTTCAATCCTTCGAGAAGCTTCTGGACTGTTGCTGGTTAGTATCTGGAGATGGAGTATACGTGATGCATGAAAAAGGCATCGTTAGTGACACATGGGTTGTCACAGCCACACCACCAAAGAGAAGCATTTTCTCATTCAAAACCCAGAGCCTCACACCCCTCCTGTGACCATGGGTACCCAAATTTGCCTTATCGGGTTACTCACAAAGCTTTGGAATACCAGGTAATATGTGGACATTGCCGTTAACGACAGCAACGGGAACCCACATGTCCTCATGAGGGAAAAGAGCCTGCTTCTTCAGATCCCGAGACTCGTCGGTTGGCAGCTCGGCCATCCGAAGCTTTGCCTTTCTGGCAGGCGAGTCGACGTCCCAGTCAAATTTGGGCTGGTTGGGATGAGGCTTGGAGAGCAGCTTCATCTTCTCAAACGTCTCCTGGTGGAGTTTCAAAGGCAGGTTAAAGGCCTTGGCGATAGACTGATAGGTGATGTCGTCGTGCCTAGACAGTTAGTGGACAACCAAGCATGGGAGTTGTTGTCTTACGTAGGACCGATTCCGCCACTATATATGTTAGCTACGCATTGTAACATATATGGGTGTGAGTGGCTAACCTTGTGACGATAAAGTCATAGCGATCACTCATTCTACGAACGGCCTCCATAATCTCACTCTCATCGTCCTCGATGACCTCGATTCGCTTGAGGCTCTATGACAGCTTAGTTCCAGACTGTATCACGTAGCCGTGTGACTTACAATTCCAAGAGCAAAGCACCATTTTGCGAAATAAGCAGAGTTGGTCTACTCGGTTAATCCCAGCAGCCCAATATTGAGTCCATGCCAGTCACTCACATCAACAGTCTATCTTGTATTAGCACAGCACATGTAACAGCAACAGACAGACCATCTACCTTTCCGCCCAGAACCTCATCACCGATAATCAGACATGCCGCAGTCTGAATTGTGCGCGCATTGCGCTCATCCGCCGATATAGGAGCCATGACGCTTCCAAATGCAAATCGTCTAGTGCGAGCAGCAGTAACAGCAACGGGAGAGGAGAGGTGCCTTGCAACCTGTGAGATGCGAAAGAACATGAAGGACGAACGGACGAATGAGAAATGCGCGAGTTCTTATGTTCAATCAAAAGAGCGCACGCAGGAGGAGCCTCGACCCTCGTGATCCTTGTTGGGTTGTCGTCCGTTTGGGGATGGGAATGGAGCTCACAGATGACGTTTACTCGCTGCCCGGCTCTTATGGCGGGACATTGACGGAGTGGGGGCGGTCTTCTCTCGGAGTTCGTTGGCGGGGCTGAGGGGAGGGTGCAACTTGCGACTCTCAACTGACTGCCCTAGTACATCTCGTGATAGCTACCAGAGCTTCATCTCAGCTTAGAGCTCCACGATAGCAGAAGTTATAGCTTCAGTTCCTTGTTCCTTGTTTGTCTGATCACACACAGTCACCATGGTATGTCTCCTACGCCTTCGTCCCCATCCCCCACTAGCTCACATGCTCAGGCTTCCGAATCGCGATTGTATACCTTCTCCGGGGAGACCAAGGATCACCTCCGCAAGTTCCGACTGACTACTTCACGGGCCAAGGATCCCCAAGCTGTTATTTGTATGTATGTCTCCTTGTCCGTGCCGGTCCCTCTGCCGTCTCGTCATGGCATGCTCAAGCTCACCGACTTGCCAGACATGATTGACAAGCACACATACGAGATCCGCCAAGATGAAGACAAGGTCGTTTACAAGTCCCTCGAGGAAGTTGGTGATGACCTTCCCGACCACGCGCCGCGTTTCGTTCTCCTGAGCTACCCCCTCACCATGGTACGCCCGATCGAGCCTATACCTACCTATACGATACTGACAGACCCAGGGTGACGGACGGTTGTCGGTCCCATACGTGTTGCTCTTTTACCTCCCTGTTACATGCAACGCCGAGATGAGAATGCTCTACGCCGGCGCCAAGGAGCTGTTTCGAAACACGAGCGAGGCCGGACGAATCATTGATATCGAATCCGTCGAAGATTTGGAAGAGATCCCCGACAAGCTCAAGTCGGGTTGATATATGCCAAGAGAACAAGAGATGGAAAATCAGCGATATCATAATCTACGTAACTATATTAGAGCCGTTGCTTACTCGTCCGGCAACACGCTCTGGGTATCCAATCCCAACTGCATCGCAACATTCTTGACCACCCCTTGGAACGCGATACAAGCCGGGCTGTCTGGGAACGAGTCAAAGTAACTCTCGCCGTAATCACACGCCATTCTGATCCTTGGGTCCAGAGGTACTGACCCCAGGAAGGGAATACCCATCTCCTCTGCCAGTGCCCGTCCACCTCCTGTGCTCGCCTTAAAGATCTCGCTCGCGTTGGAGCACTTTGGGCAGACAAAACTGCTCATGTTCTCCGCGAGTCCCAATACCCTGATGCCAGCCTTTCGACAAAAGTCTATCTCCTTCCGCACGTCCAGCAGTGACACCTCTTGCGGCGTGGTGACCATGACGGCTCCGTCGATGCCACTCTCTTTGAGGAATGAGTTGACGCTGAGGTGCTCGTCGCTTGTGCCCGGCGGTGTATCCACGAGTAGAAAGTCGAGGTCGCCCCATTCCACATCCTTGAGGAACTGTTTAATGAGACCATTCTTCTTGGGGCCTCGCCAGATAACTGCGTCGTCCCGGTTCGGTAGCAGGAACTGAATGCTCATGACGGAGAGGTTGTCCATGACCCAGATCGGCGACCATCCCGTACCGCTAACATGCACCGTCTCTCCCTCGACTCCCATCATCTTTGGAATGCTGGGTCCGCAGATATCCGTATCCATGATGCCCACCGTGTTGTCCGGGTTGGTCGCAAAGGCGTGCGCCAGCAACGACGTAAATGTGCTCTTCCCCACGCCGCCCTTGCCGCTCAGCACGAGAATCTTGTGCTTGACATTCTCGAGGCGGGCTGAGATAATAGGAATGTCCGGGTCTGGACCCTTTGGCGCGGAAGCGCAGATGGCCTGGTTCGGACACCCGGCACAAGAGTCCGCTGTGCCGGCCTGCTGTGACTCGGGACCTGGGCAGTGCTGGGGCTCCGGAGCGACGAGCTGCGGCTTCTGCTTTATGGGGTTTGCGATGACATCCTCCACAGGCTCCGGCGCCTCGAGCGAAGGTGCCATTTTTGCACTGAAGTTGTGTTTGGTGAGGAGTCGAGTGACGAGGGAGGGTGGCGATATGAGCGCCGAAGCTTATTAATGCACTGCGCAGACAGCGAAGGTGCAACGAGTGTACCCGGAATATCCACGTGAAAAAAGGATTGTACAAGGGATATTCCAGGTGAAAGCAACAGAGAGATGTGTGTATGATTCAGATGAGAGATCAAGGGACGCTTGAGTCGAGGTTCATCGCAGAGGGTAAGTAAGCGTTCACGCTGATTCGCTGCTTAGCAAGCGTCGAATGATGGTTTGCGCTACTATCGCCGCGGAGTGACAGGCTTGAATGACAAAATACCCAACAAGTGATTCTACTGTTAAATAAGTACATGGAAAGGAGGGAGATGAATAATGGAAAGAATAAATCCAAACAGGGTCAAATAATGGTTCTTTTGTAGTTGTACTAACCCACTGTTTCGAGCAATTATCTGCAATTCAACTGATAGTGTGTATCCCACCTAACCTAAAGGACCCAATCGCCGACAACGGAACTTGATATGAAGTACCACTAACTATACATTATCGCGGGGTAAAAAATGTAAGAAAAATATCCGGTGATAAAGAAAATATTCTGGGTGTAAAGTGGCGCATTCTTGACATCTATCAACCCATTTCCGGTGTTGCAGACATTTTCTCAGTTGTGGTCATACACTTTGGGTTCGGCACAGTTCATGATGGCTTCACGCTCCAAGATCCGAATTGTCATAACGGGCAAAAAGAAAAGGTCTCGGAGGGAGTCGAACCCTCGCTGGCGGAATCAGAATCCGCAGTCATAGCCGTTAGACCACGAAACCAATGAATTCGAGATGATTCGAACTGAGTGGAATCTGCGCGATTTGCTTTGACTTATAGATCCGTTTCGTGGGTCAGGCTGTGTGGACCCACTTTTCTCTTTAAGCTCCGCAGTCGGTCAACTCCTGGGTTATGAGCTCTTCTGTTTCAACTCCATCATCCTTGATTGATAAAGATACATGGACCTGTCAACCTTTACGATGACAGTTTCAACCTCAGACACTTGTACGGCATGCCAAGCTCGAATCTGTCATGAAAATGCACCTGCCTGACGCGGCGACCACACCAATTCGCTCAACCACATCTTATAGGTCCCATCTCCGAGCCGCTCTGGCCGCCACCGCTCCAGCTGCATGCGGGAATGGATGATGCCGCGTCGAACGATCTCGGAATACCATCGCTGCCTATAGGCAATGTCAATTCTTACAACTCGGGGATATGGAGAGGGGGAGGTCTTCCCCCTCAGTTCAGTCGAGCAATTCCACACAGCAAAGCACCAGAGGCTCCCGAACCTGGCCTGACTTCATACCACATTGCCACGGAATCAGTCGACCCTCCTTGCAAATTAACTTGTTAGGCGCCCCATTTGGCCCGAAATTGGACCCTGATTGATAACACTTTGCTTTTTTTGCGCAGCGTTTTTTCGCGTTGCATCCATCCAATGTCCATGGCCAAACCCCACCCCACACACATCTATCCTGTCCGATGCTGGCTCGACCCCTCCAGATAAGATAAGACGAGTGCCCCGCGGCTGGAAATTTCAATTTTCTAGAGAGAGCCGCAGCCTAAACCGACGCCGCGATCGCCATCACCACAGCCGCTCGTTGAAGAAGAAAAAGAAGAAAAATGTCGCCCGACGCCGATAAGCCCACCTCCATGGAGACAGTCCTCAAGCTGAGGGAGTCCCTCTGCTCTGAGGATACCCCGCTTCCCATCCGTTTCCGTGCTCTCTTCTCCCTCAAGCACGTGGCAGTGACCCAGACCAACCCTGAGGACGTCAAGGTCGCCGCTATCGAGGCCATCGCGGCTGGCTTTACCTCGCCTTCTGCCCTTCTGAAGCACGAGCTTGCCTACTGCCTTGGCCAGACATGCAACATTGCTGCTGTCAAGCCCCTTCGCGAGGTTCTCGCTGATCTTAAGGAGGATCCCATGTGCCGTCATGAGGCTGCCGAGGCTCTTGGTGCCCTGGGCTGGGCTGACAACCTGGACATTCTCCGAGAGTACCGCGACCGTAAGGAGGAGGATATTAGCATTGTTGAGACGTGCGAAATCGCCATTGAGCGCATTGAGTGGGAGAACTCGGAGGAACGACAAAAGGAGAAGTTGCGCCCAAGGTTTGTAAAATCTATTCCGAGGTTACCCTCCCACTGACATCTTATTCTAGTGCCTTTTCTTCTATCGACCCTGCGCCCCCGATGCCCGAAACCGACAAGAAGGCCGAGGTTGCGGAGCTCGGCCGAAAGCTGATGGACACGAGCGCGCCTCTGTTCATCCGGTACCGTGCCATGTTTGCCCTCCGCGATCTTGCCTCCCCTCCTGATCTGCCCACAGCAGTTCCTGCTGTGCTCGAGCTTGCCAAGGGCTTCGCCGATTCGTCGGCATTGTTCCGTCATGAGATTGCCTTTGTTTTCGGCCAGCTGTCGCACCCTGCTTCCATCCCCTCCCTTACTGCTGCGCTGAGCGATGTTAACGAAGCGAGCATGGTTCGGCACGAGGCGGCTGAGGCGCTGGGCAGCCTTGGTGATGAGGAGGGCGTCGAGGATACCCTGAGGAGGTTCCTCCATGACAAGGAAAAGGTGGTTCGAGAGAGTGTCATCGTCGCGCTCGATATCGCCGAGTTTGAGAAGGGTGGAGAGACGGAGTATGCTTTGATTCCCGAGGTCGGAGGAGCTGCTGCATGATTTATGAATTTGCTCGATCGAGTATGGTGTCTAGTTGTTTTCATGCCACCTAAAAAGCTGTTAAAATAAAGCCAATAGAAAAAAGTTTGGATTCTTCATACGAGTTTCCACATTCGCAGTTGTAGATGACTGTGGAACCTTCATCTGCACTGCGCAGCTGCACGGTAGTGTACTTGACCTCCTCGCGGCCACACTTGGGGCATCGCTCATGCACTGTGCTCTCCGTTTGCACGTTGTGCTTCTCGACGGCCTGCACGCTCGACTGCAGCTTCTGTCTCAGGAAAGATGGGAAATCGGAGGGCTTTGTTTGCGTGACGGTGACTTTGGAGCCGGTATCTGCGAGTATGCGTGAGAAATGCCGCCAAACGAGACAATCAATCTGCAGCTTGGGAAGCAAACTTACCCTTATTCTCGGCGCCGCAGCACTCGCAGCGCAACACGTTTCTCTGCGTGCCCTTGGTCGCGGGCAGGAGATTACCGCAATCGGTACAGAAGACAAGGGTTCCAATCGCCGCCATTGTGTTTTGCTGGGTCGAGTTTGCTCAAACGGATTTCGGGGAGCGCAAGATGGACGAAGAAGGGCGGACAAATTTGGAGACAAAAATTGGCTTGGCCATCATAGGCTCAAACGGAGCTGGGAGGGTCTCTCGGAAAAACTGATAACGACAAGGCGACGGATGGCGCGCAACGGAACAAACGCCGACTGGTCCCGTGCCTGGAGCACGGGCCACTATCTGTCAATCAACATCTAAGAGAAGCTCGCGAGGCTGTTGCTTCCCATGCTTCAACCTCGCCGGCTACTTTTATTCAACGAGTCAACAATGCTTTGACCGACATTCATTTGCACAAACCACGACCCGGGGCAGCACCTCACTCGAATGAACAATCCTGAAGGTTGCTTCAACGATTTCGCGCCCTGCCGCGCATCTCTCCAATTCTCCCCGACCTACCTATCGATGCAGCGCCATCCGTTTGCTTCTTCCCTGCGAGCTATGTGATGATTCGCCTTCCCGAGCCGTGCGAGGATGAACAATATGCAGCCAAATAGCCATGGCAGCCCCCAAAATGGGCTGTTTGCCCATCAGGGGACTACAAACCCCAATCCTACCATCTCGCGCCCGTTCACGCTACAGGAGTCGCTTCCTTATTCACCACAGACCTCGACTATCCCATTCATTTCCGGTCAGCCACCATAGTATCATCCTTGGACGAACTCCTTCTCACTCTATGCAGATATAATCCCGGACCCGACCCTGGGCTCAGGCTCTGTCTCGTTACCCTTATCCGACTTGTTCCAAGCCCAAGAGTTCAACACCCTGAACAAAGAGATCGCTGGGCAGCCCCATATGCCGCGAAACGTCAAGCAAGTCGTCGACCATGTTCTGCAGGACATCAAGCCCGGTCAGAGAACTCGCTAGTAAGGGAACCACCGATGCGCATTTTGATACCCATGCTGACCATGAACAGCAAGTTTTGCGCCGTCTCGAGAACCTCATCAGCTCCGCCAACTGGCAAGGGTCTGATCGATGACCTATCGCCGATTTCGAAAACGATCGTTGAGAAAGTGGGCATAGGGTCCTATTACAAAGCGTCAAAGTCGACTGTACCCGATTCGAAGCAACCGAACGGCCATCCGAAAGCCCATCCGACCCCCAAGCTGCCTCATACTTCACTTAACGCGCCGACTACTCCCCAACACTCGCATCCGGCTCAAAACTCCCAGGCCCATAGGTCCAACTCTGTTAGGATCGAGGTTGCCATACCGTCTAAGAGACAGTTTGATCCATCCGCGTACGTTGATGTCAGTAGCCTCGCACAGCAAGAGGTTCCCACGCCTGTTCAGTCGCAACATCTGCGCCAAACACAACAGTACCCGCAGCAGATGCACACACAACCACAGACATCGGCCAAGCTACTTCAGCCCGCCCCCGAAGCTGGTCAGAACCCAGCTTTCCGTATCGAACTCCCCGTCGCGAATATCAACCGCGATGAGTATCTTGAAGTGGAGGAGCGACCGGACGATCCGCATCATCTATCAGTGCGGAAAGGAAACCAACAAGAGTACTCCGATAGCCAAGATCTGATTGGCGAGAGTCTTGACCAGCGTCAACGTAGCGAGGCGGCACTGGACACGCTCGACAAGCTTGTGCGCTCAGTCTTCACCTCGGTGCACAAGGTGCTTTCGATGGAACCCGGCTATGATCATATTGTCTCTGTGTCTCAAGATCAAGAGGTCGCTATGACCGCCTCTACGCAACAGAAGATGCACGGTGCAATTCAAAAGACCATCTCTCTGAGGTGCTTTGACCGCGTTCCGGTCGAGCATTTGATGCAGATCATGAGGCTTAGTGAAGCGAGCTTGAAGCAGGTCGAAGACTGGGAATTGCGGGTCGACGATAGTTGGTCTGAGGAAGACGTCAACAACTGGGTGCAACAACTTGCAGACGTGGAGACAATGTTGAAGTCAGCTCGAACATGCCTTCGCATTCTCTCAGGGGGCAGAGACGACAAGCAACTCTACTCGGAGACGGTCATTCAACGAAGCGTCGACATTTTCAGAAAGGTCACAGAAGATATTGTGATGCTATTAGTGGAGCTCCGTCCATCTGGTCCGGCTGCAACTGCTTTCAAGGCCTTTTCCAAGAACAAGAAACCCATCACGACCATCTTCTTGGGATGCCAAAAGCTCTTCGCCTTGCTGGCAGAGCTCGTCACAAAGATTGAGCTCTCAGATACCGTTATCAATTCGCTCGAGTTCACCGCGTCCCGACTAATCTTCATGGACAACGCTTATTTCGAAAAGGACTCCGTTGTTGGCGTTCAGAAGTTCGACGGCCTCCGCTCTGTGGCGATGGACATGCTCTGCCAAATCTTCCTGATCAAGCCCGAACAGCGCCAAGGCATCATCGACGAGATTCTCACTTCCCTTGAGAAGTTGCCAGTCGGCAAGCAGAGTGCTCGTCAGTTCAAGCTTTCTGATGGAGGTAGCATTCAGCCAGTCTCTGCTTTGATCATGAGATTGGTTCAAGCTAGTTCGGGGCGAGTAAACAACAACAAGGATCGCAATCGCAATAAGTTGATGCGAAACATCAATGGCGAGGAAGAGGAAGAGGATGACGACGAAAATCTTCCTTCCGAAAGCAAACATTTTGTGTCCTCGATTAAGAGTGAGGAGCAAGGCGCGAGACAACATGTGGTCTCTATCAAAGATCTCGAGACTACTGTCGCTCCGCTCCTGGACACTGCGCAGCGCAACGCAAGCTACGTGATCAACTTTATGGTTTCGCGTGCCATCAGCTCCACCAAGTCAGGCGATTCCCCCTACCGAAACTTGCTTGATCTCTTTGTTGAGGATTTCACCACCTGCCTCGACTTGCCTGATTGGCCGTCAGCTGAGCTTCTTCTTCGCCTTTTGGTATTCATGATGGTGCAACAATTTGAAGGCCCAAAAACGGCAGCCCCAGCAAAGAATATGGCTTTGGAGTTGTTGGGTGGCTGCAGTGCCGCAATCTCTCGACTTCGATCTCACGTCAAGAGATTGGTAAGCTCTTCCGAAGGCAATGACGCGGATGACCTATCTCGCTATCTTGCAGATCTTGCGACTCAAGCCAGAGAGCAGAGAACCCGGGTGGAGCAAATTGTCGCTTGGACCGGTCCCTACCGAGCAACCCTTGAATCCCTTCAGGGTCGGTGTCACGACGACCCTCACCTGCTGAGTGCTATATCGTTTCTGGTTGCGGGCTGGGCATCCCAGGTTCACAACGGTTACGACTCCTACCAAGAGGGAGACGATGAGCGAGACGAGGAACTCGGGCGCCTGGGATACAGACTGAGAATGATGATCGAGGATCGTCGCTGGCTTGTCAACGAGTACACCTTCAAGTCTGTCTCCGCAAACCAGGCCAAGCTTGCCTACTCAATCATTTTGCTACGATCGCCATTCTGCGAGGCCTATGACAAGATTCTCAACATCCTACTCCGTTCAATGGGAACCGATCAAGCCACAGTGCGAAGCAAGAGTTTGAAGAGTGTCAACCAGGTCCTCGAGACAGATCCGTCCATCCTGGACGTCAATTCAAACGTTCTCAACAAGATCTTGGAATGTGCTGGCGACACGTCAACACAAGTCCGAGACTCTGCCCTCGGCTTGCTTGGCAACTGCATGACCATGCGACCTGCCCTCGAAGACGCCCTGACAGAGGTGATTGTTAACCGCTTTCAAGACTCTGGTGTTGGTGTGAGGAAGCGCGCCATGAAACTTGCTCGTGACATTTACCTTCGCAACCACAGCAGGACGTTGCGCAGCTTAATTGCAAACGGCTTGCTCCGCCGAGTGCACGATCCTGATGAAAGCGTTTGCGAACTTGCCCGTCAAGTTATCGAGGAGGTTTGGTTTGCCCCCTTTTATCGAGACGATGGGACCGCTGTCTACCAGACCTCGCTCACCGAGCATGTATCCCTCGTGATACAGACAGTCAACTCGGGAATGCTGTCTGAGACACTTGACAAGGTCTTCAGATCCATTCTCCGACCAAAGGACAAATCTCTGCAAGGACCATTCTCTGTCTGTTCCAAACTTGTGGCCAACATGTTTGGACTCATTGACAACCTTGACTCAGATGACTCCACAGTCCCTTCTGGACGTGATGCATTGAACGTGCTCACGATCTTTGCAAATGCGGACCCTAAGCTCTTCAACTTTGAACAAATCCGCCTCCTAAAGCCACATCTGGCAAGCTTCGCTAAGCCCGAAGAGCTGACGGCTTTCCGAAGTGTGACAGTTATCTATCGGCGAGTACTTCCCATACTCTCGACTGTCCATTCCGACTTTCTCCTGGAGGTTCGCAAGTTGCTGCTGGGTGCGGTCGGCAAACTCAACTTGCGGGCCCCCCTGGATGATCTGATCGCCTGCACCTTGGTTGTCTGCGAGTTGCTCAACGTGTTTGAGCCATTGGCAAATGCCATGGCATCCAGTCTTGCGGGACTGCAGCGTCTGCGCAGTGTGGGCAAGTTGGATGAGAAAACCAGCCTATTTCTCAACGCATACTGCCTCGTCATTGGCATGATTGCAAAACACTGCGACCTGGACAACTGCCCGGGACCGTTCAAAAAGAAATTCCCGAAATGGCCAGGGGGTTCAGTCGCAAGACTGGCCATCGACACATTGGCGCCATTCACGGCCCCTTCGCAGCCCCTGGACAGTCGCAGACCAGCCCTCGACGCCATCGGGTTGGCTTGCCAGTCATGGCCCCGCAACTATGTCATCCCTAAGGTGTATACGGCGTTCCAGCAGGTCTTTGACGAGCAGGTACCCAGCCTTGAGAATGCGATCCTGAGATCATTCAGAGAATTCCTCATTATCGAGGAGAAGCGGTCCGAGACGGCAGGACAAGCTCCACAAGGCAAGAAGAAGGAGTTGACAGTCATGGGAGGAACAAGCTATGACGATGTGGCCAGTGCCACTACACAGAGATTCTTGAAGGACATCACGCGCATTGCGCTCTCAAGCCAGGATGAACACGCATTTCTCGCCATGGAGGTCCTGGGAAGCATCAACCGACAGGGCTTGACTCATCCCAAGGAAACCGGCGTGACGCTGATAACACTCGAAACATCTTCGAACCGCAAGATTGCCGAGTTGGCGTGGGAAGAGCACCGGTCTTTGCACGAGAAACACGAGACGGTGCTGGAACGAGAATATGTCAAGGCAGTTCAGTCCGCCTTTGCTTACCAGCGAGACGTTGTTGGGGAGCCGCATGGTGCTACCACGAACCCATTCCAGTCCAAGTTGCACTACTTGATGGAAACGCTCAAGATAAGCAAGATGAAGAACCGTCAGCGTTTCTTGGACAAGCTCTGCGGCCAGGTGGACTTTGAACTGGCCAAACTGGACATGTCAGGAGATATCCCAACACAGATGGTCTATGCTCGGTTCATCATTGAAAACCTGGCATACTTCGAATACCAAACGATGGGAGAGCTGCAGACCACGGTTAATGCGATGGAGAAGATCCTAACCAGCACGGGTGCCCCGGTGGCTCAAGCCATTGAGTCGGAAGTGTTCAACGTCCGGATGGATATCGACCAACCACCAACGGCTCCAGATGGACCCCCTGGGTTTTCCACAGCAGATTCCATTTTGGTATCGGCACCTGTTGACGGCCAGCCATCGGTTGCACCGGTGCCAGCATTTGCGTTGACCGTTGAACCAGACCGTCTTCGACAACTCGCAACGGCGGCAGTTATCCTGTTGTCCATGTGGGAGGTGCGGACATTTATTCGCCGCCTTTTTGGTATGGGCCTCAAGCGGCAGGACACCAAGGTCAAGGCACTGGCCAAAGATCTGAACAAGTCTCCAGTCAAGGTGCAAGGTGTGCATGGAGACAAGGTCTGGGACGAGATCGAATCTCTGATGAAGGGCCTCCAGGACCAAGAGCACATGGTCAAAACATGCTCGGCATTTGTAGAGCTCCTCAACGTTGACAAAGACCTTAAGGTGGCAGACGACGCCGGCGAGATGGACCTGGAGCCAGCGACTCCCAGTGCAGACGAAGATGAGGAGGGTGATGTAATGGCGGAAAGGGGACGTAAGCGGAAGGGCGGGTCGACACCAGGAGGACGCAAGAAACGGGCGCGGTCGAGCTCACAGCCTCGAAAACGGGGCCGACCTCGCAAGAACCGAGAGAGCGTCGAGCACGATGTTGACGGGGACCTTGACGGGGACTGGTTTTAAAGAACGAGGCGCAAGGCATTCGGCATGGCATGGGGTATTAGGGCATTATTTGGGCTGATTTTCTGAGCGGTGCATCGGATGGAGATGTGATGGAGAGGCGTTTTTACAGCAGCCTGCACTGACTCTGCAGCAGGCGAGAGAATTTACCTTAGCATGGAGGGGGGCATGGGCATGGACATGGATAGTGCAGTGGCTTTGCGGGGATGACGAGGTCGGAAGGAAATACACCATGGGGGCATCCATTGGAAGAATCTTGAACTGAAATTAAGCAGGTCAAGTCAAGGGAGAATGGGCGTTTTCGGAGCTCAACAGGGATTTGCGATTTGATGATACCTGAGCTCATATCCACGGATCATGTAGCTCACCTTTTTGAGGCCAAGTTAACGGGAAGCGAAGAAAAAGTGTGTACCATGTATTTACTTAAGCTTAAGAGACACACGACCAAAGATGGTTTAGACTGAGTGAAGCTTGAATTCAGTGTGAGGTCAAATGACGATTTGGAAGGGGAAGGCTTCACAGGTTGGAGATGGATGGGAATAAGACGGAGGTGCTGGATGGGCACAAAGTGGGCAAAATGCATAAAATGCATAAAAGTGACGTTCTAGAGCCTAAAAGAGATCGCCAAGGAATGAGCAGCAGATCTCTCGGCATTTCTTGGCCGTCTTGGCATCCAAACTTGCAGGGATCAGGCATGTCAAGGTGCCCTCCCCAGTCAGGGCCCCAGCAACGACTACAAATCACTTGATGGGCTTTTAGTCGAGACGATGATGGGCTTTCCCCTAGGCGCTCTCTCGCTCTCGCTTACTGCAGTGAGATACCAGCTGGCAGTGCATCATGGTGCCTTCGTCAGCAGCTTCGCAAGTGATTCCAGCAAAGAATCATGGCGCAGTGTTCGATAGAGGCCGCGAAGGCGCCCTAGACCAGGCTCGATTCAAGCAGAGGTAAAAGGTTCAAGGCAGAGGAGGCCTCTGGACTCGTGGCATCCAATGAAGGGGAGGCAACCTGCTACATCCTTGACGTGTTAATTAGCCACTCGCCAGGGAAATAAGGGAGGGACCCGTCGTTTGGGTGGTGGGTGACCTCATTTATATGTATCAACAAAAACCTGGCTTTTGACTTGGCTTGAAGGCGTTCAAAAGAATTCAAAAAGGGTGCCCCAGTTCTTGGCTCTCGACTCTTGGCATTGGAACCGAAAGCAACAAATCCTCTTTTTTTTTTTATTTTTGTCAGAATCCCAAGAACAAGTCTTGGCGATGTCTTCATGTAAGGACCCTGAATCCATTGGTTCCAGTTTTCCTGGCACTTCCATCCTTTGACACCTACCTACCTACCTACGTACTCCTACTCGTACTTGCCCCTTCCATCCTTCCTTCGATCGACACACACTCGCTCGTTCCCTCTTCTTCCTTCCTTCTTCGTCACCTACCTATCCACTGGCACCTGCCGTCTGTTTCTTTTAGCTAATCTTCTCGCCCTTCGCGTCAATGGTCACAGTCAATCACTTCAACATTAAGCGCCAGGCGCACACGCTCAGCCGTAGCAGCACCGATCAATCTTGGAATCCTTTCCGTCACGTCGCCTGGGATCGTCGAGAACGCGCTCTCTCGGACGCCGGCCGTCTCGAGCAACAACAGGGCAATGACAACCTAGGAGAGAAGCTGGCGCACGCCAGCACAGAGCCTGGACGCAGCGGACCTGCGAGGGAATGGTCTATGGCAGAGACCATGGCCGAGACGAAGCGGAGCAGAGAAGGGGATGAGGCTGACAGGGAGAGATTGAGCGGAGGCTCACCTGTTGATGACATTCCCGTCTCTCAGCGCTCCCTTGTTGGGGATGGCAGCCTGCGAAACAGAAAGCCCGAAGACTCTCGAGCTGCCATTGACGACAATGTCAACAACAATGCTGACTACCAGGAGAGGAGAAAGAAGCTCCAAAAGCAAGAGTCCACCAAGCTCTTCCGCAATGTCCAGCCCAAGGAGCCCTTTACCGTCGCGAACCAGCTCCAGCGCACCTTTCTCAACTCGTGGATCAACATCCTCCTCATCGCCGCCCCCGTCGGTATCGCCCTCAACTACGTTAACAGCGTCAACCGAATCGCCGTCTTTGTCGTCAACTTTATCGCTATTATCCCCCTTGCCGCTATCCTCAGTTTCGCTACCGAAGAGATTGCTCTGCGAACCGGTGAGGTTCTGGGTGGTCTGATCAATGCCACATTCGGCAACGCTGTCGAGCTCATTGTTGCTATTCTCGCCCTTGTGGACGGAAAGGTCATCATTGTCCAAACCTCGCTCGTCGGCTCCATCCTCTCGAACCTTTTGCTTGTCATGGGCTTCTGCTTCTTCTTTGGTGGTTTGAGGAGACAGCAGCAATACTTCAACGAGACAGTGGCTCAGACAGCGGCTTCGCTGCTTGCCCTCGCTGTTGCGTCTGTCATCGTTCCTACCGTTTTCGACTGGGCCAGCGAGACCCCCGTGAAGGCTGTTGCCGATCTCTCCCGTGGTACCGCCGTTATTCTGCTTATTGTCTACGGCGCCTACCTTATCTTCCAGCTCAAGACGCACCAGAGTGTCTTTGCTGAGGAGAGCCAAAAGGTTGCCGCGAAGCCCTGGTCCCGCAGTGGTCCCGCCTCAAGCGGTATCCGCCATGGACTTATGGTCCCCGGTGCCTTGGTTGGCGGTGGCATGGCTGGCCGCGATGAGAACGAACGCTTGACAGAGATGATCATGAACCCTGAGAGACTCGAGGGCGAGGAGGACGAGGAAGAGGAGCCGCAATTGCACTTCTGGGTCGCTGTGGCTACGCTCACCTTTGCTACTGTCCTAATCGCCCTTTGCGCTGAATTCATGGTGGACTCAATCGACGCCGTGACAAAGGATGGTGGTGTCTCGGAGGAGTTTGTCGGTCTGATCCTTCTCCCCATTGTCGGAAACGCTGCCGAGCACGCCACAGCCGTGACCGTGGCCATCAAGGACAAGATGGATCTGGCCATTGGTGTTGCTGTTGGCTCGAGCATGCAAGTTGCCCTGTTCCTGATCCCACTTCTGGTCATTATTGGATGGGGCATGGGAGAGGAGAGCATGAACCTCAGCTTTGACCTGTTCCAGGTCGCTGTCATGTTTGTGGCTGTGCTCCTTACCAACTATCTCATTGCTGATGGCAAGAGTCATTGGCTAGAGGGATGGTTGCTGATCTGCCTCTATGCCATTATTGCAACTTGTTCATGGTGTAAGTCCAACCCGTCAAGTCTGAGTTGTCCCAATTGCTAACAAGAATCCAGGGTATCCCACCCATTCTGATGAATAAATTCTCTTCATTTTATCACATCTTGTTGAAGAGCCGATACATACCTATACACATACACATACATACCCCTTGGTATCGAACCAAGTTCACCAACATATACGTTCAGAATAGTCTCTTTTAGTAAAAGTTTGGAGCAGTCCTTACACGGCGTCATTTGTATATAGTACCTATATCAAGAGTCCAGGGAATGGAGTTTGGATGGTTCAATAAATTACACCAGCTTAGTTTACTCATGCTAGGAGTCACGACAATGACCAGTCACTCACTCCAGATAATGCAACGTCAGATTTCGTGATGTAGACCATTCTTAGTAAAAGAACCATATCTGGACGTCAAATTGAGGTGGGGATCACAAATATACCAACATCAATACCTACTTAGGTATGTGTCTATTGGTTCTTGGCTCAACCTCACCACTGAACACCCGTCTCGTAGTAATTGATCTTTCAGTCGAGGTCATGGATGCTAAGGGAACTTAGGTATGTATATAGTTGTTCTGGATAATGCGCTATAGAGGAGTCGCGGCTATGGCACTGTACAAGGAGACTGACTGACTTAGTCCTTCCTTAATGATAGAACGGCTGCTGTGTTTGTCTGGAAATATTAAAATCTAGCAGTAGCATGTGAGCCGGGCGATGAGGGGGCAGATAATGAAGGGAAGGAGGTCTCGAGATGTGCTGTTTGGTGTAGGTATTAGTTGACAGGCACCATAAACATTTATTCGTTTCCATTTCATCTACACTCATCATCAACAACGTAAGTTTCTCCCCCAAGTACAACTCTTGACACGCCAAGTTAATAATTTCGTGTATATAGGCATCTGTTTTATTTGTTTTGGTACATGTATGTTCCTCCGAAAGTGACTTGTTATGGCTGTCAGGGGGTTAACAAAATAGTAGATTAGAACAGAATGGATTACCTGTCAGCCACGGACGAGATTCGGGTGCCCACGCTCGTCGCCCGCACCCAGGCCTGGGTATACCGTCGGCAGTTCAAGCGCCGAATGACACTGGCTTTGGCATCCCATGCCGCCGAGGTAGCGAATACCCGGCATGCGGACAAGGAGAAGGAGAAGGAGAAGATCCTTCGGCAGCGGCAGGCCAGAGCCGATCGAAGATGGTACTATACAAAGTACCATGCCGCCACCACCGAGGCCAACCAGTTGATCAACGCGTTCCTGTTGGCTGTTTCCGGCGCTGGCATGGCGACAGAGGACTGGCGACACTTCTGTCGCGACCTGATGGACGAGACGAGAAGCAGCCGGTTTCTCGATTTCGACATCGAGGAGTTTGGCCGGGCCCTGGAGTGCCCAAGTTTCCACAGGGAGAAGCTCCTCCAGCTCGTCGAGATGGCTGAGGATGCTCGGCACGCCACGTAGCAGTAAGTTAACTCTTGTCCAACTTTCTATTTTGCAGTTTTTGACAGATATACAGGATGGCCCAGGGTAGGGCAGACTTCTTGGAAAAGGACTCCGTCGGGTATCCTTCTCTTGCGTCCCGCCGACACCATGAACGGCTGGCGCAGGCCGCAAAGCGCCAGGTCCAGCACTAGGAGCTTGTGCTGCGCACCGTGCGGGTGGCTCTGAGCGAGGCACCAGTGGCAGAGGAAAAGACCCCTCTATAAAAACTGCGAGGACAATGTACATAACCCCTGGTTCGGTCGGCCGATATCATGATCGCTTGTTGCCTGGCTTCTATGAGGTCTCGAGGCCTGACGTTTGACGGCTCCCTCTAGATGATCACTCAAGCGCATCTGATGAAGACTGGACTGGCAGAGAGGAGAGATAACCTCTTAAAAAAACCACCTGCTAATGGCAAGTGGCCGGGGATGGAAACCTTGTTAACAAACAACGTCGACGACGAGTTCGCACTTCTACGCAGTGTCGACGATCAATTCCTCATTCTCAGGAAGCCAAGACGAACTCATGGTCTCACCAACCAACGACACGATTTGTCTATCAAACATGGCGTCGGACCAGAACCAAACAACCATTTATGGGATAATCCACACATAGGTACCCATATGCCACTTTGCCACAGCCCCCTCAAATACCACAACTTCGTTGTTGCTACTATCGACAAGTTGACCCTCAAATCCGAGTAGAGCATCCCCAACTGAGTCTGGAGACTTGGATCCAACTCACATCGCTCACATGGTTTTCCCAAGAACCTTGACTCCGACTTGATCTTCAACTATTCAAAGCCAAGTCGACGCACCAATCATCTTTCACAGCGATGGCTTTCTGATGATGGCGCCACAAGGTAGTTACCAAATACGGAAGGCGGTGAAGATGCCCCATCATTCAAGCTCGATTCTGCCGCGACAGGCGACCTCAGCTCGCGATCGCCTCCATCTCATGCAGATGCAGTGGTGCCGACGATATCCACTTGCGACTTGGACGACTCTGCATTATCTATCAGCCCCGCGATCGGCTCCGTCGACCGAGCCAATCTTCCGCGACCAACATGCGATCCCGTTGCTCGCATCGCTTCCTGTCGAATCCACCCAAGTAGAAAGCGACCACCCGATCCCATGTCCCGAAATGGCAGCACGAGGAATCCGGTCCCGCGCAAGGGACCGCATTGGAGCCATCTTCGACAATTCAGCAGATCCAGCTTAGACCGAACCCATACCGAGCCGTTGACCTCACCCACAAGCGTTTCGACCCATTCCACCATCAAGGAAGAGAAGCGCACGAGGCTAGAACGTCGATGCACGGTCACGGTTAATGAGGGGTACGCCAAGGATGAAGTCCTGCTCAACTTCGACCTTGTTGGCGGCGATATCAGACCTGGCACGTTGATGTGTATCTCGACGGTCAAGGATGACGCGCGGAAGCCTTCTACTGGGCATGGCTCTAGCAGCAAGCAGAACCAAGACCAGAATTCCAGTGCCAAAGGAGGATCGACATGTCAGAACGGAGATAGCGCCGGCTTCAAATACGTATTTGTCGCAAAAGACATGCCCAAAGATATGAAGGCACGGCAGCACGATGTGGAAGTCTATGTCTTGAAGCACATTGCGGATGCGTTTGGGATGAAGAAGGGCTCCCAGGTTCTCCTGACGGTGGTACGAAGGCACATCTCCTGATTGACTGCACAGTGCTAACTAGAAGCGAAAGGTTGACGCCAAGAACCCAGCTACCGAGGCTTCTCATGTTGAGCTATCCTTCAAGGACCAATACTTGTCGAGATCCGACATTTGGAGAATGACGGTTGGGGAGTTGACGGGGAGAACCGTCTACAAAGGCCAATCCATCTTGTTCATGGGCACTATCAAGGCTCAGATTACCGCCATTTATGTTGACGGGCGGAGAACGCACTCTGCCTTCTTCACTCGTGATACACGACCAATCTTCCGGAGTGAATCAGCCAGATATGTGCTCTTCATCCAGATGGCCAGAGAAATGTGGGAGTTTGACTCGGAAAGTTCTGGCGCCATCATGTTCAACAAAGTTGTCAATGGCTTTCTGCCCGCGCTATTCAAGAGGTGGGCGATGCTCAAGGCAAAGCATCTGGTCAGCATCGTGCTCTTCGCGCGCGTAGAGTACGATACCGGATTGACGGCCGAGTTTGACAACCTCGAAGGGGACTACTACACGGGCATTCAACCCTCTGGACCCCGTCGGCCATACAAGGACTTCTATCGCGTGGTTGTGAGCGAGATGAGCAGCGGAGAGTGGACAAAGATTCTGCACCAGTTGAAGATGGAGTTCAACTTTTTCCGTCGAGACATCAGTCTACATCACCACAAGCTCGTCGCGCAAGCAGAGATCGAGGGGTCACATACAATCCCCAGAGACACCCCTTCAACAAGAGTCAAGGCAGAATCGACATTTTCGCAGTATGGCAACCTCTTGGAAGCGATCAACTTGGCCTCGTCCCAATTCGCACACGACCACATCGACAGAGATCTCACCAGGACAGGTATTTCTATTGTAATCATCAGTCCTGGCCCTGGTGTTTTTGAAGTTGACTATGAAACTCTGCGAAGGACGACCGAGGCGTTGGTTGGCAACGGTATCGGTATCGATTTGATCTGCATGCCAAAGATGCCTTTGCACTCGGTACCTCTCTTCAAGTATCGTAACCCGCAGTATTCTGAGGAGCACGGCCATCACCCCCATTCTGGTCTATCAAGGTCGTTTCATAGCCGTGACAGTACGCCAAATCACCCTACGCCCGTCATCGGAAGTTATCAGTCCTTGGCAGAATCTTTCTCTCCGTCTAAGAGCATGAGCCTTTCCCGCCGTCCTGATCCTCTCATGTCAATGGCAACGAGCGATGAATGGTGCTATGCCCTGCCTCAATGGCTGCATGTTTCTTTTTGGACCGGAGCGTCTGATGAAGCCTTGTCCTACGAGGGCATCGCTCTATCAGTATCCAACAAAGTTGAGCAAGATGATGAAGACGAGTTCAACATTCGGTGCCGCATGTATGCCCTGCAGATGAGAAGCATTCTCGAGACTAATGAGATCGAGACGACACCTCTGCAAGTCGACACTCATTTCCCTGCCAATATCACAGAGCCACCATCGGCGCAAAAGTTCCGTCAGACGGGCATCAATGACACCGTCTACATCCCGAACAAGCGTGCCCCAGAGGCCTTGTTTGATTATGTGTACGGCTTCCAACGGTTTGTCCCAGACAGACTGGCACGACCTGGCGAGAAATCTCTGTGGAAGCAGCTTCAGGAATTCGATGATTACAGGGCCAAGATTTCGAGTGGTCGAAGGCACCATCATTCTTCACGACATGCCAAAGATTTGGATGAGATGACACGGAGACAGTTGGCTGAGGACTCGGGGCTCTATGGGACCTCTTTACCCGAGAAGAAACCAGCGATACTAGGTCCCTCGACAAGAAAGTTGTCGATGAATATGGTAGACGCCGACAAGCCATCTCCCGCAGCAATCAAGAAGGCCGAGTCGACAGCTAAAGCTTCGAAACCAACGACGGTAGCCAAACAACCAAAGTTGATGCGGCAGATCAGTCTTGGTCAACGAGGATTTGGTATCGCTGCACCGAAAGCTGTGATTGCTGAGATTAAAGCTGAAACCGTCAATGCCTCTGGTGTCTCGTCCGCAGAGACGAGGCAGCCATCAACACCTCGTATGCGTCCAGAGCTGCGCCCCAGCTCACCTCAGACCATTACAAGCCAGTCTTCGACACTGTCTACACAAAAGCATCGTCTGGATGCATCTGACACCATCATTGAGGGAGTTCCAATGACACCGAGTATTCCTATTCTCAAGAGGAACAACTCTGGTAACCTCGATGCGGCTGCAATGCAACTAAGGACTGCATCCTCCATGATGATCTCGTCGCCTTTCAACAACCGGCATCAGAAGCGGGAAGACGATCGCGATCAGAGGTACTCGGACGCCCTACGAGCTGACGATGCTCAGAAGGTCTACACCAACAAGCTTCGAGCTGGTGCTGTCTTGGATCTGCCGATCACTCTGTCTCCCACCACAGCCATTACCCCTTGGCTAACACTGTTGAATCCATCCAACCCAGAGAGTCTCTTGATTGATGATAGCATCTTGTACAGCAGATGGCAGCACGTGTATCCTCAGATCAGCCAGATGAAGGTTCAGAAGTGGAAGGCCCTCTGCTGCCCTGCCTCTGTGCCACTAACGACGGAATACTTTCCGTCAAAGACTCAATTTGACACGGAGTATCATCGACACCCGTATACTCTCGATCAAAATGCCGATGACGACTTGGCTGAGGAGCCCAAGACGCGTCAGGAGTTTATCCAGGAGCTCATCAGTCTACGTTTCACTCAAGGCTTCCAGGTTGTGGTTGGCCCAGCAGTTGCACGGGCTTTTGGACAGAACCTCATCAAGATTGGTGACATCTTCTCTCGGGATCAGCGTCTGGAGGATGGCACCAGCATCTTCATGTCGGTTGGCAACACCATCCATCAACTCTCGTGTGTAAACGGCACAGAGGTGGAAGTCAACATCTTTATGCGGAAACCAACAGACACATCCATCACCTCTCAGGGCTTCTCACCAATCTACATGCCCGCCATTCGAACTTTGCTGGATGATTCCTACGAAGCACGAGAGATTGACATTCTCACACCCCGGCCAGAGCGCAACTGGAATATGATTGATTCGTATATTGCTGGTCATCATGATGAGATGATGGATAGCTTGCGCTTCTGGCGTGCAAGGTTCGTCCTCATTCCTGTGTCGCGCAAGGACGTCCCGTTGCCCAAGACACAAGGCGGGGACAATGCCGAGGAGGTCCGTATCGAGGGAATCAAGCGTCTCGCACAATCTTGGCAGAAGTATCGCTACATTCCTCCATCTGAGCGGCGATATCATGCAGTCGGTCATCGTCGTAAGCGGGATCCTAATCCACTGGATATTGTATACAAGACCGAGGATCCATCGGTTGTCATTGCCGCTGAGCTCGAGACCCTTCCCCTCTTTGAAGGTCTCGACGGCGTCGGCCGCAAGGGGCAGCTTGTATCGAGCAAAGAGCGTTTTAAGAAGTCTAACTTGAACTTGTCTGCGCTTGCTGAAGCCATGCAGCAGCCAGTCGAGAATGGAGGCGTCAGGTTGCAGAATCGAAGGTGGCATCTCCGTCTTCACTATGCTTGTTTCATCGGCTCCGACATGGTGACGTGGCTGCTCGACAACTTTGAGGACCTCGAGACTCGAGAAGATGCTGAGGCTCTGGGCAACGCTCTAATGGTGACGGAGGAGGCCAAGACTGGCACGCAGAAAAGCGAGAAGGACAAGGGCATTTTTGTCCACGTCGAAAAGAGACACCAGTTCCGCGATGGCAACTACTTTTACCAGATCGCCAGCGAGTTTGCCAAGGCCCATACGGGATGGTTTAACACGAGAAGGGCTGGAGTTCCCCCCACGCCAATCCTTGAACCTACAAACCGAGATTCGCCTCGGGCTTTGATGTCAGCTCGTCCAACCTCACTTCATGAGGAGGGTTCCCCTGCATCGACATCGACCACGCCGACTCTGCCTCTATCTCACAACGGCAAACGGCCTAAAGTGGTGCTGAGCAAGGTCATCAAATACGACGTGGATCATCGCAGGCGATCATTGAGACCTGAGAGGATCGACTTGCACTATGACCGTCTTCACAACCCAGACAGCTGCTACCACATCCGGATAGACTGGATGAACGTGACTACCAAACTAGTTGAAGACGCAGTCGAGAGCTGGGCTCGAGAGGCTAGTCAGTATGGCCTACGTCTTGTTGAGGTGCCCATCAAGGAGGCATGCACCATCACGGAAACTAATCCTTTCCGGAGGCCGTTCCGTCTCAAGCTGGCGGCGCATCCTCCAGACCAGAAGCCCGAGACATACTTTGATCCCAACTCTCTGGGCCCTACAACATCTCCGACCAGGCACTTTTACCAAACGGCCATCCTCAAGAAGTTCGACTTTGTCCTCGACATGGAGGCGGCGTCCAACTTCCCCGGTAATGTCGATGTGAGCTACTCTTGGGGTAAGCCAGACTTCAAGTATAGTCAGTACATCCACCGAAGCGGCACGCTCCTGGCCGAGATCACCGACGACGGCGACTTGCTCTTCTTGGCGAACCGCCTATACAGCAACCGGCCTGCGAACCCGCGAGACAAGGAGATCCGGGCCGCTGACCCCCTGGTTGAACGTGGAGGAGGCCGTATGTCGGCATTCGGCCCCTACAGTACCTACGGCATCCCCGAATCAAATACTATGGCCTCGCCCCTGCTCAAGCCGACTCACTACTACCACTCTCCGGCACTCAAGCCCGTGGACCAGTCGATCAAGACGGTCCCAGTCTCGGCCCCGGATCCGGAGCTCATCAAGTCCGAGATTGAAGAGTTCTGCGGTGACGCCGACGCCCTCGAAGCGTTCTACCGTGAGGCTATGGAGAAGAACCAGGCGGTCCAGGGCACGCCCGCCACTGCCGCCATGCCCACCGTGCTTGAAGCTGTGCCGGAGGCCAGCATCCCGACCCTAGGCTTGCCGCCCGGCGTGCTCGGGGGTAACGACGGCGCACCCACCAAGCGCCTCAACAGCCCCATGTCCTTTTTGAGAAGGAGCAGCGTGCAGTATGACAGCGGATCGAGTCTGAGCGGGCGATAGCCTGCTCGGTAGGATATAATCATGAGAAGTTAGCGACGTATGTATATTATGTCAGTTGGGCCTTGCGATAATGTTTATAAGTGACTTGAGAGGGAAGGGTCCTTTGCTTTTCATGCAGATAAAACCGTCATGTAGATATCAGCACGTATTTTTGTTCAGGTAGTGTATTTAGGATACATAGAATCCCCATTCTTGTCACCTCAAGAGCCCTTGTCCTATCTTGATACCTACCCTACCTACATAGCCTCAGAAGAGTCTTGAGCAACACGTTTCTCCCAAAATGGCACTACCTTGGGTATAAGCGAAGAATATGCCATTGTCCCTTGACCATGGGCTATCCATTCATTCCTGGTGTCGTCCATTTCCAACCCCCAGCCGACCAACCCCCCCACAGGACCGGGGCCGTAAACTCTGCGATATTCGTCAACGGGAGGAATTCGAGGGCCCTGGCATGAATCACCGAAAAGAACCCACGCACGCTGACGGTGAAGACGAATGTAGTCGTTGCAGTGCCATGAAATGCGTCGCCTGCGGCTAGGAGCGCTGATAGGAAGGTAGACGTTAGTCGCATCGATGAGAGGAGGTCTTCCCAGTACCTCCTTATTGAACCCGACAAGAAATCTGACGAAATCGTCACCACTGGACGTAAGAGTCGTGGTGAGAAGATCAAAGCCGACTGTCGCCATCAAGGATACCGTAGTATCACTCCAGCCAGTACCACCCAAACGATAGAGGTCTTCAGATTCGTTGCAGGGATTATAGTCGGGGAACCTACCCAAGCCGCTTGAGGGTGCGTTCTCATACTCTGGGTACTCCCTGACAGCGGGAATGGGCGCCTGTACCTGATCTGCGATGAGAGCGCCATACGCGGCGAGGATGTATTCTCGAACACACGGGAGCAACTGGAGCTCGGTGTCTTCTGGCTCCCTCTTTTCGTATCTGTAGAGGATACTCCAATCCCAGTAGCGAAAAGGATTCTTCTCGTCAAATTGATAGCCGTCAGGCGGATCTCCCCCAACCCAACCATCATGATCTTCACTATAATCAAAATCATACTCTTGGTAGGGTTGGGTGTCTGGCTTGCCAGCGACCGGACCGTAAATCTTGCACAGAAGTTCGTACCTGAGGAACGCCTAAAGTATTTTCCGACGGTCAGCATGTCCGAGACAAGTTGCGTCAAACTTATCAACGTCTTGTAGCAACAGCATCTGAGTTGGACTGCTAGAGAAGTGAGGGTGAGACCATGGTGGGAGTCGACGGTAGGCCCGTGGAAGACAGGGACTGGTCGCCTTGGAGAGGTAATCTCCAATGTAGAGCCGCATCTGGCGACACAAAGTATGAATGTCGAGCATTGTAGGAATGTCGCGTGTATTTGGGTGAAAGGGATCCGACAATTCTTTGACACCCCATTTGCAAAGGTGGTCATGGATGTCAGCCATTCTGTTCCGCGCAACAACACTAGTCGCTGTAGCATCTGACCTTGGGAATTTGATAATAGCCATGACATCTTGTATGAGATCGCCGTCGAGATCGCCGTCTCTGAGAGCGTGTTGGCGTATGATTGACGCCTTGGACTCCCGAAGCTGTTGGAGAAGAGCTGGAGATGCCCGGGCAGCCATCGCAACTTCTGTGAGGCTTCTTAGTGAGACGAGGAGCTTGAATCGAAGCTCTGTGGGCAACTTGTTGAAGGGATCCATCCTGATCACTGGTAGCTGATAGCTGATAGCTGATAGCTGTTTGTTGTTTGTTGTTTGTTGTTTGTTGTTTGTTGTTTTCTGTAGGAAGCAAAGAAGGGGTTCTGCGATTGCGAGGGATGCACGAGTGATGCAAGAGAGAAGTGCGTGGGATGCTTGAGCATTGGGAGAGTTGTTTATAAACATTCAACAGCCTGGCTGCCTGGGGAGATCCAATTCGGCGACAATACACCTCAAGCTTCAACGCCGCAACTCTATGGCCTAGCAACCGATTCAACAGCGATGTGGCAATGCCGTTGTTATTCCCTCAACAAACCTTGTTTCAAGAACGGGCGTGATCAATGCCTACGATACTTTAAGCCCATGGCCAAGGGGCAATGGAACATACTTTGCTTGCACCCAGGATAGCACTGTTTTGGGAGAGAGGTGTTGCACGAGAGGTTATTTAATATCGTACGCCAAGATGGAGTAGGGTAGGTGTGACACCGAGCCCTCTCGTCTCCGAGGAAAAAGGACCTGATATAGCTTCACAGAGAAGGATTCACGAAGATTCCAGCCTCCGAATCAGTCAAAATATCCCAGTTAGTCTCTTCATCAAGATCCGGTACCAAAATGTTGTGTGACGTTGTTCGCGTTGGACCAGAGCCCTACATCTGGACCTTGATGTTACATGGCAATTAGACACTGAACTACATCTGCCGGCTGTCACTTGAGCGATTGCCACTGAACCGTAGTAATGGAGCATCCTTCAAGCCATCACGAAGAGATCTACCTGTCACGCCTTCTCACCAGTCAGTGAGTGACCAGTTTCGCCTCCTTATCTACGGAGTCACCGTCATGGCGACATTGGTTCAACATCCCCAATACACGGACGAACCCGGCGCCAACCTTGATGGCCTGGGGGATTGGGAAACACTAAACTCCAGGGTTCCTGCACGGCATGCCGGATTCGGACAGAAACAGGTGTCACCGTCACCGTCAACCGTCGCTCGGTTCGGCAAATGCGACGGCATCGTCCCGGCCGGCCAGCGACATTTGGCCCTCTCTGCCCGACAACAACCCTGATAAACATATTTGTCCCTCGCGTCTTCGTCCTCTGACTCTTTCTGCTCGTGAAGAGGTCGATATGATTCTACAACGTCCTTTTCCCAGATTCACTTTGTCAATTGCTTCCGCTCTATACCAAAATCACCGTCGTTTGCGATCTCGAGCTGATGGGGGATGCTTCGCTTGGATTCCATGACTCCTCGCGTAAGACTCAATCCTCGTACGCGCACCTGTCAGGCCATCAGACTCATTCTGAGGTCTTGGTTGCTTAAAAGGACAGGAGCGAGGCTTTCTTCAGGTGCAATTCTCGTGAGGTAGAAACAGCCCCTTAACAGTCGTTACTTCCGGAGGGACACCCCCAACATCGAAATAAATCAACAAAGCCTGGAGATCAAGTTATCTGATCAACGCGTTAAAATTCGATATACCGCCCAAACCAAACCGGTCATTGCCTATACTATCACTAAGACCTCAGGGGTTGGTCATGACAGTCTCTCGAAAGCACCGGCTTATGGCCACCATATGCATCGCTTTCTCATTCTTTGCCGCAGAATTGGCTGGTGAGTTAAACCAGCACACCCTTAGACCTCCTGACTGACAAACCTAACAGTTGGCTTCTATACACACTCTATCGCTCTTATCGCTGATGCCTTTCACTATGTATGCAACTCAACAGGAACCAAGTAGACACAGGTGCTGATGATACTAGCTTTCCGATCTGATAGGCATTATAGTTGCCCTGACTGCCTTGCTGGTTCGTTGCTGTCTACTACCAACCCACTGGAAACACACAACTAAGGCAACAATAGATACAGGAACGGCCTGAGCCAGCGCCGCAAGAGTACACATACGGATGGCAGCGGGCTACCCTACTGGGCGCCTTCTTCAACGGCGTCTTCCTTATGGCGCTGAGCGTCAGTATCTTAGTGCAGGCCGTTGAGCGATTCATCGATCTCACCAGTGAGTCACTCCTTATCAAGCATGCATGGATGGCATGAGACAAAGATGAGGCTGACGAGACTAGACGTGCAGAACCCTCTGCTCATCCTGATAGTCGGAAGCGTCGGGTTGGCCCTCAACATGTTGGTCTTGAGTTTCCTCCACGGTGAGAAAACAACGCCCCGCCCCCATCTTGGGAGATACATGTACGCTTGAGTTGAGTCGCTGACCTCGAGGTTTCAGAACACGACCATGATCACGGCGGACAGGGACATGGGCACGAAGAACAGCACTGCCCTCCTCATGGGCGGCTCCATGAGGTTGCTGGGACGCTGGCTAACGATGCAGCTAGCAAGACTGAGGCGCGCTTGACGCCGGTGCGTATTCTCTTGACACACTTTATGAGTTGTCAACTGCTAACTATAGTAGAGCACGAGTAGCCATCACGAGCACAAGCACACATCCGTGGCAGTGATGTCGCCGGGTAGAGACCTTGGCATGATGGGGGTCTTTATCCACATCCTAGGAGATGCAGTCAACAACCTTGGTGTCATCATAGCAGCCCTAATCATCTGGAAGGCCGAGGGGGAGGGCCGATACTACGCCGATCCTGCAGTCGGGGTCTTTATCGCATTCATGATCTTCTTCTCAGCGATTCCATTGGTCAGGAACAGCGGCGCCATTCTGTTGCAGATTGCACCTGGTGGAATCAGCCTAGAAGATGTCAAGCATGACATTGAAAAGGTAGGTCGATGGGAATAGTTGCTTGATCAGAACTGACAGAGTCCAGATCCCAGGGATCGAGTCAGTTCACGAGTTGCACATCTGGCGTCTGGACCAGCACAAATCAATCGCATCTGCCCATATAGTCGTTGACGGTAGAACCGTCAAGAGCTTCTCGGACAAGGCGAGGATCATCATGGAGTGCCTCCACGCGTACGGCATTCACTCGGCAACCCTGCAGCCAGAGGTGCTGGCTGGACCCCCCGTGACCATGACCGACAGCGCAACAGATACTCAGGCAACAGAGATCGACGCAAGCATGGACGCCTTGAGGCGTCGACAGCAACGAGGCGAAGAGGAGTGCCAGCTGACTTGTGGCGAGCTGTGCGAGGGGTTGAGGTGCTGTGCGCCGGTACAGCTGCAGTGATCGACGGTTTCGTCGTTGCTTGCCCTCGACCCTTCGCCCTCGGACGAAGAGCTGAGACGAGGGCGAGAAGGGTTTGAGGGTCACCGGAGAGGGGCACAAGCTATGAGTCGCTGGCTCCTGAGCTGTATCCTTGGCTCTGGTGTTGCTATTCGACCATGGCGCCGTATGTCCGCGCTAAGGGAACAGGAAGATCCCTGAACATGTTGCGAGACTGGTGAATCGCGGATCTTTTTGCCATCGAGCAGAATGGGATATGATGATTTCGATTTAGCGAGCATGGGTTTCTTAGCATTGCAGTGAGTGGGTGACCAAGGTCGGGAGGGAGGAGGTGTGTGTTCATAGAGCTATAGCGATAGACACTAATACGGGGTATGCAAGCATGGACGCAACGCAAGTAGGTAGTAGCACACTGTACCTGGCCAAGGGCTGGGTGACAATAAAAAGGATGCGCGTCTCTGTTCCGTAAGCTGACCTGACCGTGAGCTCCGATGTCTCTCCCACAAGTTAAGCCTCGGCGGCCGTTGTCAAGTTGAAGCCCGGCGCCAAAGGGATGCGCCTTTAGATCCTTGGCGCTTGAGCCGTAGAGCCAGCAGCCTCATGATGGCATATGCGGAAATCGCACCACTCTGCTGGAACCCTTGAAGATGCGGCGACATGCTAACCTCAAGAGGGCAAGTCGGTGAGCCACACATCCAGAGATCTCGAGGCCAGCCATCATCAGAGCATAACTCATGCTGGCGCGAGGAACATGGTTGTCGGCATTGAGGGCAAGTCTCCCCATCAGCGAGGTGCTGGCGTTACATTGCTCACGCTCCCACAGTCCCGAGTGTAGCGGGAACCCATCTAAGAGGTCCAGCTGGACATGAGGTGACGGTCGAGACCCTTTGATGGATGCTGTCAGAGGGAGGGAGAGACTGGTCGGCTTGGAGCCGAGAAGATGGATGGAGGTCAGCTGGTCAAACGGCGAGTCGGCCGAGGGACGGGCCGCGCACAACTACGTTAGTTGGTCCAATGATGAGGAGCATGGAACAAAGACCAACTGGATGAGTGAGAGCAATGAGCACTATGTCAATACTATGCCACATATGCTCGTGACACTGCTAAGGTGAGATGCTTTTGAGTTGCAATATGAGCTCATCCAGAGGAGCACTGGTGAAGCTTCACCATCCCACAGATAGTTATCGCACCAAATGGAATAAATGGACCAATATTTGGCCTGGAATAATTCTCCAAGTCACAGAAATCCTTCCCTTGCTTCAAGATACGAATAGCTCCATGCGGATGGGCAGCATGGGTGTAATTATTAGGCCGCACCGAACCCAGCCCAGCCTGGTACTGCTGCAACTTCTGCGAGGGATTGATGAAAGATGAAGTGCCCGATCGTAGCGGACCCAGCAAATCCGAGACGATGAGCCGAGCGCAATCTGGGTTCCAAGCAGCCGGAGGACGCAGCAGGGGTTCTGGTTGGCAAAGCTCTCGACAGCAATGTGACCTGTAACAAGCCCCAAGCATGGAGGAGCTCATGCGGCCGCTCCACGCGCGCGCGCCCGTTGACTGGGGCACCTCATTTCCAGTGAGCATCGCCGAGGGGGGCCAAGGTGAGAAGGGAAGAAGAGCCAGTCCAATTTGTTCAGCGAGGGGCGCGGCCATGGTCAGTCAGTCAGAGCTGAGGATAAACGAACGAGGGGGCAAATGCCGCAGGGCGCATTTCAGGCTGAGGAGCGCCTTGGCTGTGGCTGGGACTGGACTGGTCCTGGGACGACCCATCCTCGCTGCAGCTCACAGTGGCTCGCATTGGGCGGTGAGATATTGGAGATGATGGGAGACAGGTGCAGGTCCAAGTGGAGAGCAGAGACGAGAAAGAGGAGACTTCCATCCGTGATGGAGTTGTGTGGAGGTGGAGGCTCAGAGAAATACGACACGTGACGGACGCCATATTGCGATCAGTGCAACATTAGCACTGGAACCGGCAACCGGAAGAAGCGGGGAGTTTTCTTTCTTTCTTGGAAGTTCAAGGATCAAGCCTTGGAAGAGGAAAGGATCTCTGGGATAACGGGCCGGAAAGTATGTTGTGAATAGATCAATTGGCTGTGATGAGATGTTGCGGTTAAAGTACCCGCGCGCCAGGGCTTGGCCGTGTAGGAGAAGAGTACTAAAGTGGCAGCTCATAGACATTTGATACAACTAGGTATCCATCAATAACAATGGCAGGCAGTTGTAGTTCAACCACTTGATTAGCCGCTGAACTATTCGCCGGACCGGCACTTGTCTCGACAGTCAGTGTTGGTAGGCAACAGACATCAGACAGGCTCATCAGACAGACGTGGACCCGCATGCAACTGCAACGTTGTAGCCATTGAGAATCAGAGAAGAAGGCGAGCGACTCCCAAAAGGGATTGATGGGATATGTGGATGCAGCTTGGCGGGATTGTCGATACCCTAACTTGGCCGCTGAAGAGGGGAGGGCTTATCACCGCCATCGTCATATTCATGCATCTCCAACATCATGCCTCAGGGCCATCATGAGGGGAGCTGCGGTAGACTGCGCCTCGACGGGACCTCAGGTAGGCCAGGCCAGCCAGCTTCCCCCAACAGCCCTGTGACCAACAGCCCGGAACTGCCGCGCTCCTTGATAAGTCAAGCCATGACCAACACCACGGAACACGAGACACGGTGACAGAAGCCCGTGCCGGTCCCTACGTGGGATGAAGATCGGCAAATACTGCATCGCCGGCCGGTCAGGGCAGGGGAAGAATGCTCTTCCCGCGCGAGTGCCGCGGCGGCAGTCCAGGTCTCTCTTCTTTTTCGGAAGCTCCTAGCTCGGAGGCCCCCCAAATTGACCTACCCCCCAGAAACGCCCACCATGTGTGTCTCACGGGAAGGCGCTAAAAAAGGCAGAGGTCGTTGAGAAATGCGCATGGTCTCAATTGACATGACCGTTGTCTGCGTGCCTGCAGATCACTGAGGGGAAGAGGGCGAGCTCGGCGGTGCTTATCGCGGGGCACACAATTTGTTCAGCGGACGATGACGAAGGAAATGCAACCCCACAGGGGATCACCAAGACATTGGATCCATGGATAGAAGGCGTTGCTGTTTAGCCTCGATTGCCTCCCTTGTTGACGACCGCATCGCAGCAGCGTTTAGTAGGGCCGACGTCTCCAGTATGTCATGCCTTCATGGATGGCACTGCCCTAAGACCGGTGAACCGAGGGACAGGAGAGTAACCGTTAGTAACCCCGGGAAACAGAGTTTTCAGGCTTGGACGAAATGGTCGAAAACCCGAGAAAACTCCCTGTTGAGCTAACTAAAACGCTGGACCCTGCTCGCTCGGCAGAAGGTTAGAGATCGAACCCGGCGACACGGTGATGGCTCAAACTTGGGGGGGCAGGGGGGTCATTGCCATGACTGAAGGACCAGGGGTTGACAGGAAGCCATCTCGATCGCAAGACGGGCCTTCTGGGTCCCAAGAGAAGAAGGAGAAAGAAGCATCTGTCTGCCATGGCGTCTAGACGAGGCTGGACAAGGGGCCTGACGTCGTCTCCGGGCGCCGCCCCCGGGGAGGGCTTGAGGTCTAATTGGCAACGCCGTAGACCGGCTGGGCTTGTCATGTACAGTAATGTCAGGGCTCTGGTTTGACCGATGGCAGGGCAATTAGGTCTTGGCAACCTAGCAAAAAAAAAAAAAAACACAGTTTCCGGCGGCATCCCAAGGCAAATTTCTCGAGTCCTACCGGAAGAGGCTCTCACAGCCGGTCTTGAGCGAGTCAAGCTCGAGTCCGAGGTCTGCTAATTACGTACCAGACCCCCCAACATTTGAAAGGAAACCTGTTCCCAATGGAAAAAAAGCCCACCCCCCAAAGGCTCTGACGGGAATTTCGGGGAATTTATCATCTCGGTGCGGCAGTTGAAGAAGAACCACCCACTCACGACGACTCGCATCTTTTTTGGGAACCCTACTTCCGCCAAGAATGCGAGCGCACAAGAAGCTGCTGTATTGACATTAAGAAAATTTACATTAACTTGAACTTGACTGCGGTCCTCGCACATGTACAGTAGCGTCATGTGTACGTCCATCTTGACCAGTTAAAAGAGAAACCGCCCGGTAGGTAGCGAGCCGACGCCGGCTTCCAAGGGGGCTGGCCGACTACGACGTACACAAAAGCAACCTGTCGGAGCAGAGGCCCATGGATGTCATGGCCATGGCCAAAAGGAGGCCATCAAAAACGCGGTGGGCAGATGGCATATCTCGGCGACTGGGATCGTCGATAGCCAAAGAGAGGGTTGGGCTTCAAAAAAGTCGACATTCAGCTTGACTCACCGGTTGATGCCCTATCGAGGGCGTCTCGTCGAGTCGGATGGGATCCTCATATAGCTTGCTTTGCTTACCGACATATTATTGTTTCCTTTTCTACAAGAGAGCAGAGCGAGCACAAGGCAGCGCCGGCCGACGGAGGACAAGGGGACGTGACCGCGGCACCGTTACCCATGGCGTTCTCTAGCCGGCTTTTGCTGCGGCTTCATGCCTGGGCTCGGCACGTCTAGCCTGGGACTGGCCTGCCATGGGCACTAGCGTGTGTGCGACCTGACTTGGAGATGTGGTTTGTGCAACGCAAGTTTACATCACAGAGTGCGGGTGCGTATTCGGACATTTCATCCATCTCGAGGGCCTGCGCTGTGCTGTGTTGTGTTGTTGATGAGGCTGCGCTCCAAGCTCCACCATGCCCGGACCATGCTCACGGAGAGTTTGGTAATGGGTGATGGATCCGCGGCCTTGCGCCCACGCCGGACAACCCCAGCAAAAGGAGGACCTGCACGAGCCATCAAATAAGCCAGGGCACGCGACGAAAGGTCCCACTATCATGACCCGTCGCCATGGGAATTTCATGGAGCAAAGATGGATGGCCCTGGGAGCAAAAGAGGGATTCGCTCGCTTTTGCTTGTGCCCTGGGGCCTGGGCTTCCGTCCCGGGGAAAGGTCGTGTCCGATGAAAATAATTTGTGCAAAAGAACCCGAACGACACACACACACACACACACACACACACACACACACACTTGGCTTCCATGCTTGGGATGGCTCACCCGGACCTTGGGCCTTGGCCACACCGGGAAGGGAAGACCCCTGGTCGAGGCCGACGACACAAATCTGGTTGCTTTCACCGCATTTTTGGGGGTCAGTAGCCTTGGGGATGGAGCAATGGCTTTTTTTTCATACATACTGGACGGGGGGTCCTTTTTCTCATGTGTGCTTTTTATTCATCTTTTGTCAATTTCTGCTTGACAGAAGCAGCAGAAGCAGCAGCCGGGTCCCAGACCTTTTGGAGCAGCTCCTGGGGGCAGTAGTTGAATGATCCATCATCACTGCTCGTCTTGTCACATCTCCATCGTCTTTTTTGACTTGACAAAACGAGTCGATTCTTGGGGCCTCGACCGACGACCCGGCCCTCTTTTTTTTTTACTCATCTTTTTACTCATCATCTTTCTCTTCTCTTCTAACTAACAACCTCGTTACCCGCGCAAACAGCGAGAATACCAGAGCTGCTCGCGTAGGTTGCGTTGCTGGGTCCCCGCCGTTGTTTTCCCCTAACCTCCCTCGGGACAGCCGCTGTGGAATGAGATCGCGCACACCGACCCGACGATTTCATTTATTAATTCCCGTGTTAGCCCACGCCCTTGATAGTCGCCTCCTGGGGTTTGATATTACCTAAATATCGCCGCTTCCGAAGACCTAGTCATTGAACTTGCGTGTTAGAGAGACAGAGAGAATCCACACACCAATTACTATAGCCTCGACTCGAGCCCGTGCTTGAACTCGACCACCAACCAATCAACACACCAACAACACTTTAGAAGAGGAAGAACGAAAGGGGCGCTTGTCTTGACTTTGATCCAAAGGTCTCGGCCCCCCGGGTTTCAGTGCCAGCCACTTACCTTTCCCTTGTTCATGTCTCGACGTTTTCTGTCTCGAGGTTCTTCTGTTGCCCAGTCTGTCTGGCAGCAGCCAATCCAAACATTGTCGTCATCCCGGCATCAGCATTCTCATCGCTCAAACTTCTGAGACTCTGGGGAAGGCAAGCAAGCAAACAAACATGCACCCCCATTCCACGACTTGAACCCCTCCCTGGATCTTCTCCTCTTTTTGCCTCCATCTCTCTGCTCCGTCTCCTCTCGGCCAAGGTAAGGTAATCCACATTTCTTGTCCTGTTGATGGTCGAACTGCTCTTGTTCCCTCGTCCCGCCCCTCCGATCAATATCCACCCGTCCGTCTCCATCAGTCCAAGTCCCAGTCCAAGTCCCCATCGAGCCCGGGTCTTTAGTATCCATCCAATCCAATCTCCACTGGGGCCTACCTATCCATCCCACCTTGCCCGCCTGGGCCCTGCTGACGACGATCTAAAGCTCGAGCTAGGAGGTACCGGGCGCCTTGTACCGCGTGGTTGAGCCGCCACCAGCGCCAACCCCCAACCGCCACTAACGAGTACTTACACTGCGGTACCGCAGCCGCCTCGCTCCCGCTGGAGTTTGCACCTTTCTCTCGACCTCTAGTGGGCGCTGGCTTGCTGCCACACACACCAAAACTCGCTGCCACCCGCCCGAGCTGGCGGCGTCCCGGCCATCTGGATCAACCACCAAACATCGAGCTCTCTCACCTCAACCTGGACGCCTTTTACACCCTCACAAGTTGGTTATTTGTTTGCTTCGAGAAGCAGCAAGTAGCAACAACACCAGCTGAATCGACCCCCGAGTAACACGGCACCCAGGATCAACAACTATTACCCCCACCTGTAACCTGGACCTTCCAGCTCCAGTTTCTCCTCCTGTTGATCACCCGCCCGCGAAACTACCTCCCACCCACGCATATCGTCGCCTCCACACACGATCAACCCCTCACGCTTCGCTTCGCTTCTCTTCTCAGAACTCGCGCAACTCTGACAACAAAATCCCTTCCTTGTCTCCTCCAGCTCAAGCTCGAGCCCGTGCCCGATCCTACTTCAGCTTTGAATGTTCTAACCAGCATCATCATCGTCACCTGCACCTTACCTACAGCTCATCCTTGCTGTTTCTTCCACCTCTCACATCTCTTTCCAGGCAGCTTGCCACGCCCTGTCTCCCTGTGTGTGGACGCACGCGCCACAGCAATCAAGCTCCCTGACGCCGCCACCTCATTGCTCTCGCGACGCCTTGAGTTCAGGTTCATTCATTCATTGCTTGCTTCTAGCAAACAAACAAAGCTCATAAATCACCTTCATCCCCGGATTTGTCGCCTTCTAGGACCTTCCCTTGGGCTTTGCCCGCCACCTTGCGCCTGCTTGTTCCGCTAGCTGGGCAACTCTACCTGGAAGCTTGTTCACCTTCACATGCCACGCGCCGTGGTTACTATGCGATTACGCCCAGCTCAGAATATTTGGTCCTTCTCCCTGATGATGGCTCGCCGTCGTAATTAATTTCGACGGCCGCCCTCTCCACCAACCTCAACACTGCCTCCCGTTTCCCTTGGTGCTGCCCCCGACATGCTCGGCCGGCTCTTGCACCTGGGCTCCGGCGGTCCTTCGGCCACGCCCTCTCAGGCGACGGCAAAGACGTCGAGGCCGGTATCCTCACTTGAATCTGTTCAGGAGGATATTCATACTCGCAATCTTCTTTTCCCAGACGCTCAAGCTTTATATCAACACCGCAATGACCAGGTGTTTCCTCTATCCACAACTCCTACTACCCCAGCAACATCCACAGCCAATGCTTTCGACTATAGCGGAGATGTCGATCTCGATGTTCGCGACGTCCGTGTCATTATCATGCAGGATGCTCTAGGTCCGACCAACGCCTCTCTCCTCTTTGACAGCCATCCAGCTCCTCCAGTTTCTCCGATAGAAAGGCCTGTTGTCCCTCAAGAGCTTCGTCGTACTCCAACCTCGCCGCGCAAGAGCAGTCTTAGTCAACTCTCGCGCCCCCTCGTCATTCAGCCCGAGGGTCCTCAACCGCCTCCGCGGCAAGGCGCTTTTGACCGTCGAGCTTCGTTGCAGGGACGCAGCCAGGTCCATATTGAGACGGACGGTCAGAAAGCTGCGCGTGAGTATCGGGAGGAACTGGCAACTTTTTCTAGCTGCATCTTTGGAAACTCCGAGTTGATGTCCTATAAGGGGACTTCAACAAAGGTACATGTAGTACCAGGCGACTCTCGACCTGTCGATCCATCTGGCAGTATTCTAGGTGATGGTAGGAGCTCCATTGGCCGCTCCAGTGCTCGCTCCAGCCGCCTTTCGCAGTCGTTCTCTTCAACGACCTTCTCGCCAACCAACGTTTCTGGTGCAGCACATGCTCATGCTCATACACCACGCCAGAGCGAGAAGAAGAAGGTCCTTATCACTCGCCTCTTCCCTGTGAATCTAGCTGCAGATGACGCCGACACCAACGTCTCGCCCCCGAGCCACTACGCAGACGAAGGCGCCGGCTTCCCGTTCCCTTCGACGAATGACGAATCTGCGCCAAAGAAGAAGAAGCCGCAGCCCAAGCAACGACGAACACCAATGTATGCCGTGGTTCTAGTTGTTCAGCTCCCCGCTGCTCCTCCTTCAACTCGCACGCCTGCCGCATCCCAGTCAAAACAGCGCGAATCTAGTTCCTACGACCAGGAGTTCTTCTCTTCATCATTTAGCTCAGCTCGACCTTCAGGATGGGCCATGGTTGGCTCCGGCAACTACGGCGATGGAACCGAGTCAAACTTTTCAGTCGATATGGAGGATCGGATTGATTCCCTAACACGGCACTGGGACATTATCATGAGGACCTTGACCCATCTCCAATCTGTAGTTGCAACTATTCTAGGAACGATGCTCAGACACGTCGATATTACTTCCCCCGGAGCCTATGCGACCTCGGTCACCTCGAACAAAACTGGCAGGACACCATCTTTCTCGGACCGACGCCCTGAGATGCCTCGGGTTAAGCCCCCGAAGAGCACCACAAAGCTGGTATCACTGTGGCCTAACTGTCTTGCGGATGATGGCAATGTTGCGGGCGAGGTCGATGCCGCGAGACATAGAATTGTCATGGGCCTAAGCGCGGCTAGAGTCGTTACCGGTCAGGGGCGATGGGGAATATGGCGAGATGAAGCTCGATGGACGTGCAAGTGGACTTCTGGAATCGACCATCATAACCAATTCTTCTTCAACCTCCTGACCGGGTTCCTCGCCACCCACACCGACTGGCTTCAGGCTCTTTGTCCACCTTCGTACCGGAGACGTCTCTTTTTGCAGCAGAAGAACCGAAACGAGGAGGACCTGTCACTTCCGGCGCGGACAATCATTGTTTCTGAGGATAAGATGGCAGCTCGACGTATGATCTTTCTCCTCTCGGCCTTCCTCCCCGCGAATTCCCAGATTCCTACGACTAGGGCCCATCGTCCTAGCACATCGACTTCAGTCGGCACATTCTCGAATTCGCCTCCGACCTTTGTGATTCCCGTTCTTCGAGAGGAGTCTCTCCGCCGCAAGATTAATCGTCGTACTGGACTTCGTCGAGCTTCTCACTCTCGGACAACGAGTCAGAGCGCAAGGGCTTCTGCTGTACCCATGCAACTAGCTCACCTTACCATGGATCGTAATCACGAACGCCGTGTTTCGGATGCTGCCTCGATCCGACCATCTAACTTTGGCATGTTTGGCAGCGACATGGTTAGCAGGAAGAGCAGTGCCGCAACTACCACGACCGTTCTACCCGAGACCACAGTACCACACTTTTCCACTATTCAGCGCGTCGATACGCATAGGAGGCCTCGACCGAGCAGCAGTGGAAGCGTGGCCACGGATGACCTGAAGCGCTCCCTCAAGCGAGGAGAAAGTACGGGTGGGATGAGCAATGCCAGCAGCGACTCGAGGAGCCAGAGCTCGCGCTGGGGCAGTGTTATCAGTGGTCTTTGGAGCACTCGCCGTAGAGATTCCACCACACTCAGCAGCTACGGACAGATCGACCCGAAATCCCCCACCAAGCAGGCTTTCCCTAGGTCAGACAAACTATCCCAAATGGTCGAGGAAGTGACTCTCGGCGAAGACGTCCATGCCCCTTCGTCGTCGGCTGCTCGTCCTTCGACCGAGGTTCGCGAGACGGGTACACCACGAGAATGCAAGGGTCACAGCAGGGAACCATCGATCCGTCCGGAACGAACACCAGACCCCAATGGTGCTTTCGAGTCACCGGTCAAGACATCCATCAATGCCGATGATGGGGTTATTGATGTCGACATTTCCTTCCCGGACTACATGACATCTTTTGAGTCTGCAATCAGCTCTCCCTCCAGCAGTGGCTATCTTTCCACCCCAGGATTCCAAGGAGGACTAGATTCTTTTGAACAAGCTTCCCGCTTGTGTATCGATGGAGACCTCCCGCTCAATGCTGCGGGCTGGCTCAATCGTTATCACCCCGACTTTGCGGTTCAAGCAATCCCCCCCCAGGAGGACCTCATGGAGCAGGTCAAGGCGTCTCTTCGGGCCGAGCCAACCCCTGCTCCAACTTTCCCTCTGCTCGACCTCTCGGAGCGTTGGGTCGAGGTGAGCTGTGTCGTGATTGCTGACACTACAACTAACTCTATTACTCGTCTCCGTTATCGTCGACTGGTGAAGCCACGGGCACCAGTTGATCGACCAGCTTCCGGACCTGCAGCATTTTCAACATCATATGGAGGAGTTTTGACTCCTTCGATTCTCCCCTATGAGACCCAGCTGGAAGAGGAGTGGATCGAAGAGCCTGTGCTACACTCGGACGAGACCCTAACTGAGGCTGTCGAGAGGGTCATCAGCCTCACTCAGGATACCAGCAAGGACCATTCACTTGCCTCATCGCAGACGCATAGCGAGGTCCGCATGAGCACTGAAGCTGAAGAGCCTGTCTCTATCACAGCGCCCGAGACACCAGCCCTGCCCAATGCACCCCTAGAGATCCCCCGTGTCCAGTGCAAGACTGTGGTGCTCTCTGCGCTGGAAGACTGCATTCGCGAAGTTATCGACGTGCGCGAGAAGAGGCACCTCGAGACAAATGGCAATGCAAGAAACACACCATCACAAAACCTACTTCACGACGCCATCAACGTATGGCTGGACAACTTGGATATTACCGACGGATGAGGGCAATTAAGGAGGCCATGCAAGGGCCTGCCTATTTAACGACTTTATGACTTGTTTTTCTTTTGCGTTCGTTATCCGCCTGTCTCTTATGCGCGGATGTACCATCACCCCTATTTCCTACCAGAGACGTCGAATGATACCCCCATGGAGGTGCGTCTTGAGCACGCACGAGATTTGGAAGAGGCTGTGGCCCTGCCTCGAGAGGGAAGTGTATACACACAGACCTCGTTTCTCTTTTTTTTTTCGTTTTTGTTTTTCATTGTTCATGATTTAAAGATTTCGAGTTGATTTCGTCATGCACTTTGGCATGTTTGGGCTCATATGGATGGAAATGGAAGCGTTCGACTAGCGTAGGGTTTTGCTTGCTTGTTCTTTTTGCACCTGAGGCTTGCTTCCTGGCGAAGCTGACCTGGATGGGGGTTGGGTTGGCGTTTCGCAGAGGGAAGGGATAGCCTAGGAGTCAGGCGAGCGATTCAACATGGATGGCTATTACAGGGAGTAATAATAGACTTGGCCTTTTTTCTCTGAATGTCTTTTCTCCGTGACTTGATGGGTTGTCTGGTCTGGCGCTGAACCCAAGATGGATGTGTGCCGTGTTGTTGAATCCTTGTGATCGAGGTAACCTTGCCAACCCTCGTTCCCCTAAGATCTTCTTGTTGAAGTCATATTTGGCCATCCGGTGGCAATTGACGTCAATCTATTCCAGCTTGCCTGCAGTATTAAACTTGATGTTCCAAAAAGATACAAACGAAAAACTCTTCAGCTTCGGACAGAGGCATTGAGCATGGCAAATTAGAAAAGGAGAGTAGTCTACTTTCATGTCAACAGTGATTCGAAAGATAGGCCAAAAGAACACAAGCATCATCAAAGCCATACAAATGTGGCTTAATTGCTATTCTATTCTACACTGTTAGTTGTCAAGTCCTTTGGGCCTGATGTTTGGTAACCTGACAAGATATACAAAGGTATGCAACAAAAAAGAAAAGAAAAAGTAACAAAAGAAACCAAAGACCTTGGGGTATATCAACCAGTATTTCCCGACGCCCATACGACCACTCAAACGTGGCTCATCATTACCATATCCCAATCATCCATTGTATCTCCCGTCACTCGCGCCCATACATGCCGGGTACTGGTGTCGGAGGGGGCATTATCTCATTACTTCCCACCGAACCTGCTACGCTACTTCTTCTCCCGGATCGTCCTGACTTGCGGGTTGAGAACCGGGATAAGACGCCGCCTATGGGTTTGTTCTTCTCGCTGCTGATGACGCTTGCTCGATCGGAGCCAACGCCAAAGTCTCTTAGTGTACCGATATCGATAAAGGCCTGGGGAAATATTCCCCATTTGCCCTTTTGGTTCGTTCCAGACCAGCACCAAAACTCCTGATATGGATCTGTGTTGAGGTTAGCGGTTGTCATGTGATATATGTATGGTGCCCCGGACCCGGACTCGGGCCCGGATGTGCTGGGTCCGGTCTGTCATGGAGCTCTATGTCGATGAAAGGAAAGGGGGTTGAATGTGCTTTGAAGGTACAGGGGTATAATGCCGGGATCAGTCCTGGGTCGGAAAACTTACAGCTGATATTGGTGATGATCTCGTCCTTTTCAAACTTGAGCCAATCACCCTTTGTCTTATCCTTGACGTTGAACCTCCACCTCGCCGTGACTTGAGTTGGGCTAGTCCCATCCATCTTGATATTCTCAGGAGACGGAGGATCAAGCCTCATTATCTCAAACGGCACAGAGGCGTAAACGGCATCGTGGTAACCCATGCACCACTCTCCTAGGTATTTTGCTGGCCATTCGATACCGGTGACCCTCGCGCCTTGGACCATCTCCAGCGCTGGCGTCCGATCATACAAGAGCCTCTGACCATACATCCTACGAGCCGCTTCTTTAGAAGTGCCGGTAGGCATGTTGCAGATTTCATTCGACTTTTCAACCGCGGGATGTGTCTCGACAGGACCCTTGAAGTGAAGGTCATAGTCATTCCGATATCGATCTGGGACTTCGGCTTCTTCAATGACAGTAAAACCTGGAACGGCTGGCAGGGGTCTTGGATGACGAGCCAAGTGAGCAAACAGGGCCTTTTGGGAGACAAAGACTGTTGCATCACTAGCATGAAGAGTTCGGCCTTGGTGAATGCAAAATATGCATCCATACATGACATCGTCAGAGCGTCGTGTTGGCAGATGGCTTTTCTGGAGGAATCGGATTCGGTAACCAATACCATTCTTGATAAAGTTGCCCCGAGCTATGAAAAGGTCAATATCTTGGTAATGTTGAACCATTGCTTAACAACGTACCTGCTTTGTTGACGTCGAGGTCAATCTCGTTAAAGTCAAGTTCAAAGTGACACTTGACACACTTGGCAACCGAAGCAGCAGAAGCGAAGCCCTACATCAATCAGTATATGAAATCAGAGAAAAGGGGGGTAAACATACGGCTTTGACTGTCTTCTTCACACCGAGACCTCCATTAAGAATCTCCTTTGCGCCATCGCAGAACCCCTTGTGAGTATAGAAAGAACTCTGAGGGTTGAGTTTACAGTCAACGGCAAATGGATTCGGAGGGTGTTCGGGTGTAGGTGTCTCAGTCTCAACAGGGATAGGAAGATTGTCGATTTCAGGCATCCGCACGACTTGAGGTGGCTCAACCATGCCTTGATAGTTGTTCACTGGAGGAGCTTTGAGCGGGAGGGGGCTTAGCTCAGAAGAACCGAGAGTTGGGCTAGAGTCGGCAGCCGAAACAGCTGACCCGCGATGTTCTGTAAGAGGGGTGTTGACTCCGTCGGTTCTGGAAGGGTCAAAGACTGAACTCTGGTTGGTCTCGACTGACTCTGGACGAGACTTTGGCAAAGAGTGAGTTCGAGGTGGGGGAAGCCTCGATGATAGTTGAGCGATGTAACCTGCGCTGGATCTATCCGACGCAACGTCCTCAGGTATGGAAGTAGACATGATGGAGTTGGAGTTTGAATATCGCCCGCGAGGGGTGGGGAAGATGCTATAAGTCCTCTCATACGATGAGGGTTCAGCACCTGTTGGACTGAGTCTCGAATCGTTGCTGATTTGGGATGAACGGTCTGAACCCATGTATAGAGGACGTGGTCGAGATGTCGGGGACTCTCTAGCCCGCTGAGGACTGAGAGGTGGCGAAATCGGTTCGATTGGCGATTCTACCGGGGCAACAGGTGCCCTCCTCTCGAAGGAAAAGTCATCTGGGAAGCGTTGATCCCTGTTTTGCGGCGAAGTCTTGACGTCCCACGGGTTCGCAGAAGGAGGTCTAGGAGGCGGCTCCATAGGCGGTGGCCCTTGCGGAGGTCCAGGCTTAAGTGACTCTGGAATATTGGCATAGAGACCCTCATCAGGACCAGATTGCGTCTGCATCAGGTGCCGTAGTTGGGCTGTAGCTGCTTCGACGGTCGGGGGGTCATGAACGGAACGTGTCTCGGCGATAGACTCGGGAGCGCTTCGCTGGACGCTGGCAGGAGAAGCTGAATCCTTTCTCATGTCTGAGAATGGGAAAAGTGGTGGGATCGGAGGAGCATCTGGAGAGATTGGACGTGATTGCGGACCGGAAAGACGTGTCATGATGGAACGGGTATCATGGTCGATAGGCACCTCAAGCTTCATGCGCATTAGAATGTCATAAATCTTGGGGGCCGCCTTTCGCGAAAGGCCTTGCAATTCAGCAAACTTTTCAGGATCAAAGTCTTCAAGCTCGATATAGTCGTCAAACTCCCATAGCAAATCGGTCAATTCTGAACGAAAGTTGGCAATGTCATCTACCATGGTCAGTCACAAACCAAAAACAACAAACTTGGGATGACAATGACTCACCATTCTCCTTTAGGGCGTCGAGGAAATTGGAACCGTACTCGTCAAGGTGTTTACGACAAAGAGGTTCGATTCTCTTGAGTGCTCGCTCGCCTTCTTTGACGAGGCTCTGAGCTGCCTTTAGCATTACCTTGTCATCGCCTGCATTCTCAACTGCTGTGCGGCCCTTGTCGACAATGTCACGAAAAGGCGTGACGACGAGGTCTGCGACGTCATCCATGGTGAAGCTCAAAGAGAGCAAGACTCTCGGTATGGCTGAGGGGGGAAAAGGATGTAGGTGTTGAAAGGATCACGGTCGCAAACCGGGTGGGTGGTGGGCGTGTAAGTCAATTAAGAGGACCAGAGGGGCCGAGCTAGACAGGACAGGACAGGGAACAAGAGGGGGTAACCATCACACGACAATGAGATGGAAAAAAAGGGAACTAAACGAGGCGTCAAGGGTGCCTAGGTAGGACGTAGACGCAGCGGGCCCGGAAGCCAACGGTATGTATGGTATGGCCTTTTCTGCAGGACTACTGACGACTAGGCTAGGATCAAGATTGGGAGTGAAGGAAGAAGAAGGACAAGCAGCAAGGGGGAGTGCAAGGCAAGACAAGGCAAGGAAGGCCATGGGTTCTCCCCAATGGATCTGTTGGAGTCCAACTCCACCGAACGGTAACTACGACAGGGCATTCGCCGGGGCTCTCACCAGGGCAAACCAGCACATGAAGAGGCCGTCTGGATGTCAGTACAGGACGATCCCAAACCCCGCGCCTGTGCCCGTCCCTTATACACACCCGACGCTGCCGACGCACGCCCACCCCCGCCCCTCGCCGGCCGCCCCCC